>JAQGCC010000363.1:0-40088 GCA_034698905.1 Xestoiulus laeticollis
CAACGATGCACTGCGCATGCGTGGAGCTGTCCGCCTCCGCCAGGCGGATGAAATCCGCCTAGATGTGAATCCGGCATGAGAGTAAAAAAAAGTTGTGGTTAAAAACGTGTAAAAAAAGATTGGACTGCTTAACTTTCGAATCGAGTTAAGCATTTTGCAGGTGGAATCCCAACCGCCAAAACAGGAGCATGCAAGAAAAGATCATGTCTGCATTCAACACATCTTGTAGCCACGTTTTTTTTTAGTCTGTGCTAAATGTAGTTTAAAAAATTATCCTAAAACTTACCAAACAAAAACAAGGAATTTTCTTGAATATCAAAACTTTATTTCACGAACGGTTTTTTCTTCGACCATCCTGCAACGAAACCAACGATTCAAAGGCAAAAGCGATATTCGGGACGAAGCTGAAAAAATAAATCCACAACTGACAGTTCACAGTTTGTACCTTTTTTACACAAACCTATGCCTAGATTGTTCTGGTCCGATATTTTCTTCCATTTACGCACTTTCTGCATTCACAAACGAATGCTACGCCTTGTCCGCTTCGGCAGTTTCACCTTCTTCTGCATTTTCGGCGTTCTCATCCTCCGGGACTTCGTCCAGGGCATCGTCGGCCGAGGAACCCTCGTGCAGCAGCACATATTCCCTGGAGCTGAAGCCAAACTTGAGCACGTCTTTCTCCATCAGCTCCACGTATCGCCTGGCCTCGATCTTGCCGTTGTTGACGAAGGTCCCATTAGCAGATTCCAGGTCGATGATATAGGGCCGGATCCTCCTGCCTTTCCTGCCGTCCTCCCGATCATATGTCACCATTCTGAACTGGAAGACTGCATGCTGCTTGGAGCAGGATGGGTGGTCGATGGGAATGTCTGCAACCTTACGGTCACGGCCCAGCAGATAAGCACTCTGACGGTGGATGGGCAGCATTTCCAACGGCTCCGACCCCTTGAACGGGTACAACCGCCACTTCTTGTTCGGCTTCTTGGCCTCCACGGGCTCGCTGTACTTTATCACCACCCCGTTGTACACGTTTGTGTCTTCGGCCAGCTTACCCGACAGCCCGAAATTGGGCTTGTCTTTCGGGGCTACGGGGGCATCCTCCTGGGAAGCGTTCCCGGCACCAAACTCGCTTTTGACATTTACCCTCTCGGGCCTTTCGAACCTCTGCCTACGCCTGCCACCTTCGTCGTCGCTCACCGGCTCCTCCTTCACTCTTAACCTTTCAAACCTTGACCTCCTGTCGCCTCTGTCGCCTAGGTCCCGGCGCCTGCGGGGCGAAGCGTCGTTGCGATCAGGACGATTTCTCTCATCTTTGGTCCTGGTCGTTTTGTGCCCTCTGTCTTCCAACCTAGAATCATAATGCATACAATTTTACGTTCTATTTATATACATACTTACAATGTAACGTCATAATATTTACTGAAACCCAGTTACAATCTCCAATTTTAATTTCGTTTCTAGAAAGAGAATTTATATTCCGTACATACCTAGAATCTTGGTTAGATCTGCTTGCAGGTCTTCTGTTGTTTCTTTCTTCCGATCTCGGCCTTGATTTTGTGTGCGTGATTATCCTTGTTGGGCTCGTTTCCCTGGGTACCTATTAAAAAAAAAATTGAAAATATAATTCGTGCCATTACCGAAGTGACTACATTTATAATTTACACCTGCGTTACGGTTGCAATGCATCTTACCTTTGTATCAGCATGCCTATTCTTGGTACGCTGAATTCTACTGGGAGATCTGCTTTTGGATCTATGTTTTGACCTGGATCTTGAACGGCGATGCCTTCTGTGGCGAGATTCTGGTGATCCGGACGGCATTCTCAAGCACTTGGATATTTCAATTTGATCCAAAACTTGAATTTAAAATCAAAAGTTCAACGTTTACGTTTAGGCCTAACGACAAAGTTCTTTCCGTCAACAGTGGGTGACATACAAATTATTACTTACTAAATACGCCTGATGTGCACGCAATGCCGTCCTTAGACGCTTTATGTTCAAAAATTAAAACTCCTTTTATATTAAAATAAACAAAATTAAATCTAAAACATAAAAACCTGACGATATCGAACATACGTTTAAATGGAAGCTATGATGGAACTTTGCGCTAGTAAGGAGGTAAGCCGAAAGCCGACACCTTTTTAAAAGGCTTTCTCTGTCGGCTACTGGCTTACTTTGTTTCGGCTGTCGGCGTGAGCCCGTCGCCTTCTGGTGCCCATTTTCATGTCGTCTGCAAGTTTACTTTTTTTGAAATCTGAAATTTGGATAAAATTTTGTGGAAATTTGTAAGGAAATGGCAAATGTCAGATCGGGAGAAGCTTCAGAATCAGATGAGGAATCCAGCCCGGGCTTGCCGCAGCAACATTCATCACCTGTCAAAGTATATTGAGCTAATTATAGTCTGAAAAAGCTATCTCCAGCATAGGCAGTGGTCAATTAAATTTCAAGATTCCAGGATAATTCCGCAGAAGGAAAACTCCGCATACTTAAACAAACTTAAAATTGACCTAAAATTATATAAACCAAATTGGCCAGATTATCGTTAATTAATTGGATGTGCGGAGTTTTCCTTGGGCTGAATTATCCGGTCAAATCATTGACAAAATGTGTTATTGAAGATCTGCTTACATGTGCACGTTTTACAAAAATGTTGGCAAGTTCCCAATTTATGAATAATTTTTCTAATGAAGAATAATTCAAAATTCCATTTTGATCATTTAACTATGCACATATATGTGTTCAGATTTAATTATATATAGGGTCGCAGTCAAATTTTAGTAGAAACGTTGAAGAGAAATTCCAGAAATGTAAAATATTGCATTTTTCTAAAAATTAGGTAAAGGAAGAACTCGCTTTGGAGCAGGCATTGGTCGTTTTAGGCGAAGCTTCGGAATCGGAGGAGGAAGAAATAATGACTGGTAAATAAATTTTGAAACATGCAATAGTAAAATGAAGAAATTAAATCCTGTTTGTGTCTGATGTGCTTTTTTTTTAACAAAAACTGAATAATTATATGTAGTTAAACTTTTCTGTGTTAATTAAAGTCGAAAGTTTTTTTAAAAATACAAGAGAAAATTGAAAAGTTATTTTTTAAATTCCTACCTTTTTCCCCACTTCAGACAGCATATCCAGATTGAAACAGCAAAACCATAGACTTTCCCTGCCTATATCGCCTCATGCCTCGCATCAGTCATTGGATCAAAAAAGCACCCCGTCGACACCTGTAAATTACAAGTCGTAAGTATTCCTCGGCTGTTGCAATATATAGCTGCATAGCTTAATATCAACAAATGCTTATTTCCAAATTCCCTTCTTTGCAGGCTATTACACAGAAAGCTCAGTGAGTTAACATATTTTTTGATAAAGGATATTGTAAAAATGTTAATTGTTTCAATTTTGGGTTCTTGTAAAGTATAATTTAACAATAAACGGGGAATTTGAATTTTATGAAAATATGGGAAGATGATGAGATGGAAAAAAGATTTCGAGTTAGTATTGCTGATATTATTTTCCCTAAACGGAATAATTGACAGTTAAATTTTTCATTTTAGGGGAACGCAACGTTGCGTTGCGAAAGCGGATTTTACAAGCAGCAAACCATTCCTATCTCACCGTCTCCAAAGACCTTAATACGATTTCTCAGCAGCAAGCAAAGTCGCAGGGTCAAATCCAGGTAAGATCAGATTAATGCATCTCTCTACTACGGCGCAAGTATGCCAACATTTTGTTAAATGTCATTTTTTCACGTTTTTCCTTAATATTTACAGGAAGTGGGACCGGTTCTGCGTATACTGACCAACGATCTTTGCCATCTAGAAGATAAGCTTGAAATCACGATGTCCTGCGGCAGCCTAATTCCAGACATCAACATTCAAGTCGCATCTCCGAAACACGCTTTGCCGTTGTCCCTGTAAGAAAGCAAATCGTTGATTCCTGGCATTTTGAGTTAGGTAAAGTATACGTATATGCACGCGCCATTATAGAATAAATAATTTGCAACTACAATTTGAGCATTTTGATAAAAATTCATACCTTTTCGTGACACCCTGTACGTTGTGCTTTTATGAACGACCCTCGTAGTGACGTCAATTGCTATTGCAAGACCCGTGACTACTGTGCCGTGACGCTGATGAGTGTTCCTCAACGGCCCAACCCATGAAGGTGTTTGTTAAAATTTCGTGACCTGGTGTTAAAAAATAGTCAAATTCAATTAATTCAGCTAGTTTGTGAAATAGTGTGGAGTTGAGAAGGACCTTGGTCATATAGCTCTTTAGCATTGTCAACTTGGGGGAAATGTTTTCCGGTGCTAGCCTAAGCAAGCTGAAGACCAACTTGAGGTTGGCAGTCAACCGCCTCAAGTTACTGGAGAAGAAGAAGACTGAATTGGCCCAAAAAGCCAGAAAAGAAATAGCGGATTACATTTCGGCAGGAAAGTATGAAAGGGCCAAGATTAGGGTGGAGCACATCATCAGAGAGGATTACCTGGTGGAGGCCATGGAGGTGGTTGAGATGTACTGCGACCTGCTGCTGGCCAGATTCGGACTCATCCAACAGATGAAGTGAGTAGTGTCATTCATGCAAGGAGACCTAGGGACCAAAGGGCCTAGAAACATTCTTGGTCCTTAATTTTGCATATCCTATCTTTGGGGTACTTGCTTGTCTTCATATATACACTTGCTCTCGTCCGGCCCTTTGGCTTTCGACCCTATCTCTGTGGTCAGCTTGTATTCTTGCTCTTGGCCCTTTGCAAGGCTTCTTGTCATCTTTCGTCAATATTTCTTGTTCTAGGTCCTTAATTTCCTATCTCTGTGGTCCTTGCTTGCTTGTCTTCCACTTGCTCTTGGCCCTTTGCAAGGCTTTCCCTTCTAAGGTCCTTTCATTTCTCATGCAATTGCTGTCAGCCCTTTGACTTTCCCCATCTCTGTGGTCCATGATTTTTCACTGGCTCTCGTCTCTTTGGCATTTCCTATCCATGTGGTCCTTGCGCTAAAGCACATCCCTAATAAATGTTTTGGGACCTCGCTAGTATTATGTCTTTGGTCACATGGTCTGAATAAGAGGCGTTTTAGCAAGGGTCACCATCGTGGCATTTGGCGCTTAATTAACTACATTGAATCCTATCGTACAACGAAATTTGTCTCACCTTCCAGGACCTTAGATGAAGGCCTGTCCGAAGCCATATCCAGCCTGATCTGGGTGGCGCCGCGTCTTCAGACCGACGTCTCGGAGATGAAGACCATAGCCGAACAGCTTACCCAGAAGTACGGAAAGCAGTACGCGCTGGCGTGCCGTGACAACGGCGTGGGTACCGTCAACGAGAAGCTCATGCACAAAATGGGAGTGCAGGCGCCGCCCAAGATGCTGGTGGAGCAGTACCTGTACGAGATAGCCAAGAGTCACAACGTGGCGTACGAGCCAGACCCGGAGGTCATGCACCAGGACGAGGTGATGGCCGCAGAGGCCGTCCTCATAGACTTCAACAGCAACGACGGAAAACCGGGAGGGAGTGGAGGTGCAGGGGGAGGAACGGGAGAGATCGGATTCGTGGTGGGGCAGCAGGCTAGCTATAAACCCTTCAGCTACCCCGCTGCAGTAAGTAATGGTCAAAGGTAAAATTTTGTCATCCTACAGCGTAGAAGTTTCAAAAAATTTCTTCAAACTTTATCAGCAGGGAAACTATCAGCCATCTGCTTCGGGACCTCCGCCACTGCCACATGCTCCACCGAGCGCCCCGTATCCTTCGTTGCCGCCTAAAAAAGAGGAAGCCAAAACTCCGTATCTGGGACCCCAGAAGCCCTTGTTCGATGACACCCCAGTGCCATCTTACGATCAAGCGCTTAACCTGCCTAAACCTGGGCAGCCTGCTCAACCACAAAACGTACGTATCAACTGCAATTTCGCAATTTTTTTTACCAGATCGATCCTAATCTTCCAATTTTTTACAGCCAATGGCGAAACCCACGCCAGTTCCTCGGACGCAACTCAATGTGAACGACACCCTGCCCGAATTGCCTGCGGTTCCGACTAACAACCTTTCCACCGACTTCTCCGAATCTACGAGCGACGATGTCGACTTTGACGATTTGGCAAAGAGGTTCGATGCCTTAAAGAAGAAAAAATGATCGTCGTTAAAAGCGCTAAAACCCTCGTTTGCGGCTGCGTGCTTGCACCTACTTAAAAAGCACGTGTATTCAGAATCAATTTTTGTTTCACTTTTTTGGTTTTGCCCGGCGCTTTGTTCAAAAACTTACCGTCGTCGTGGATGCGATGTTATGTCGATTACATCCCCGAGCGGTTCGTAATGTATCGTTAGCCGAGCTTTTTTCACGAAATCAATAAAAGTTTATCATCCTTATCTTCTGTTACGGCAAGTCCTTTCACGCTCTATTAAAAATCAAAACTAATCGGAAGTCGAATGTACCTAGATTATTTGTCATTAAAATTTGGAAACGTTTACTTGTTTAATTATTATTTCTAGTAAAATGAAGTTCTACAAAATATCGAGCTGCATTTCTGTAAACTTGACTATCACAATCTCAAATTTCCAGTTGTCAAGTACTGCATTCAGGAGTGTTGGTGACAGCTTTCGGCTTGGGAGTAGTAATAATCTGAAACGAACGCTACACTGACGATGGTTAACGTTTTTATCAAAAAAATTATATTTCCTTAATGATTTGGTTCTACACAATCCTCCGTTCAGGAGTTAATTTGTGGCACCGGGGGCCGAGCGTCGCATCCGTCCAGCAGGTTTCCATTTCTTCAAGTATGTTACGATTTGTCTTTAGATTAAATTTCCGCGAGTTTAAAGGCGCGTTAGACGATCCAGTTTAGCCCGTCGTTAATCGTTCTCTGCACGAATTGTTATTTTATGAAATTCGCTATTGCCCACCTGTCTTCAGTCATCGTCAGAGTCCTCGTCGTCGAGGTCGTCATCCGTCACCTCGTCTACGGAGGCTTCGTCGTTTTCGTCCTTCTCGTCGTCCGTCACCCCGTATATCACTTCTTCCGCAGACTCTTCGCGTTCTTGAACGTCGATCTGAACAAACAAAAAAGGCAACGTGAGCACACGAGATAAATTGGAATTTATGTTTTCTGGGAAAAAATGTCTCCGAATTGACCGAAACTTCGGCTCACCTTAAACGATTCCACGGCATCGGCATCCAAATACGAATCCGATCGCAGGCACACCTGATATGCGTAGCTGCCGACTTTTTCAGGCGCCGTGAATTTTAATGAGATCTGCGATCGAAACGAAAAAAAACGATTTTAATTGTGTGGGGGATAAGACGAAAGCTTTTTTTAAGAGGGTTGCATACCACAATAAGCCTATTTTTCTAAATTATTTTTGATTTAATTTTGGAAACTGTTAGGAACAAATGGAATGCACGAGGAGCTAGCATAAAGCTTCTATTATTTGTTTAAATTTTTTGTATATGTATATTCCATATCATGCAAATATGTCTGTAAAGTTTGTAATTGTAGAGGGTCTAGTAAACTTTACGGACATATTTCCATGAAATTGAATATACATAAACAAAAAATTTAAACAAATAATAGAATATTTATGCTAGGTCCTCGTACATTCCATTTGTTTCTATCAGTTTTCAAAATTAAGTTAAAAAAATAAGTAAGAAAAAAAGGCTTATTTTGGTATGCAACCCTCTTAAGTCATAATAAAATGCGGGAATGGAGGATTCTCACCTGTCTGCCATCCACCAAGTCAGTGATGTGGTTAGGCATTGTCATTAGAATTTTGTTTTTACGATCTATTATGTACAACCACCAGTATTCTTGTTTTTCCTGCAAATTTGAAAAAAAAAAAACGATGGGAGTCGAGACAGAACCCACAAAATCAGATAAATCGTTAACGTTTGCAAAAAATGTAAAAAAGTGTATAGAGGAATAAAATTTTGGCTTTCAAACTCACATCCGGGAAGTAGGGACAGTGAACGTCGTGCGATAAGAGCGACCTGGATTCCATCGCTTTGTCCTTGTTGCCGAGCTTGGCCTGTATCTTGTTCCACTCCTGGTCGTCCTCCTCCGCCTGGGCTTTGCTCTCCTTGCTTTCCTTTTTGTCCTTCTCTTCTTTCTCAGAGTCGGAATTTTCGCCGTTTTCCCTGCTGCTGTCGCTGTTTGAAGTGCTGTCGTCGGCGTCCTCCTTGCTACGTTTTGATTTTAATTTTTCCTTCTGAAATTGCAAAGTACTTTTTGAAGGCATCGTCCAAAACGTCGCCATTTTAAAGACGAGAGAAAAGACTTACGCCGACTTCTTCGACAGCGGGTTTGACTTCGGCCTGCGCGTTTTTCTTCAAGTTATGTTGCTTCGCAGCCCCCTTTTTCTTTGGCTTTGTCGTCTTTCCCTTTTTCTTTTTCCACACCGGTGCCTTTTTCGTGTTCGCACTGGCACTACCTTCTCCCTCTTGCGGAGTTGCCTGCAAAAACGAACATTTCGTTAATCCTCGATTCCGAAAAAAAAAGGAACCGCAAGGTCAGCGAAAATTTCTCGGCAGTACCTCGTCGTCTTCTTTCGTCGCCACCACGACTTCGTCTTCCTCTTCGTTAGATCTGAACACTTCGCCCATATTCTGCCTTGACAGTTCTATCGTCACGGTGACGATGGATCCGACAGTGATCGTCGTTGGTTTCTCGTCGTCCAAAACTAAATGTGCAAAAAAAAAAAAAAGTCTGACGTGAACTCGAGAAGGCGCATTTGTCGAGTATTTTTTGCTCGTGTGAAATCTGCTCGTTAAGGGCCGAACCGTTTGCCATATAATTTCTCTCACCTTCGGTATCTACGCTGATGTCTATATAAGGCATTTGAGAAGCCACCCTCATCACGTCTTCGTATTCGCTATCTGTTAGCGTGCGCAAAAGCGCTCGTCGCTCCTTGCCACTTAGATCCACGAGTGATCGAACACTCCTTATGTTTCGCTGAAGTAAAACATTAATAAAAATTGGATAATTTGCATGCTACGATCAGAAAACCGATGTTGTTTGAATTTTTCAACAGTATGCTTACAGTTTTCGTCACAAAATGCCTTAGCATGTCTTCTTTTATGTGAGGCAGCTGCAAAATAGGGCTTGACTTGTCCCACAAGGCCTGAATTATTAAAGGTGATAGCTTCATGCAGATTTCCAGGGTTTCTAACGTGGGCATTTGACTCACTTCGGGGAAAAAACAAACAAACGTAAGAGCGGGTCGCAGTAGAATTTAAATGCAAATGGCTAAAACTCACCATGTCCCGAATATGCCATCATTGTCATCTGAGAAATGCACTGAACAAACTCTTGTATTAGGTATGGGCACTTTTTGACTACGTACAATCTATCTGTAATTAAATTATAAAAAAAAGTTATAATCTAAGAGTCTAACACTTACGAAATTTGGTTTCTCAAATAAAGACACCTTCAAAGTGTCCATGACAGCATTCTAGCACACAAACCTATATCCAAAGTTAAAGGAGGCAATGTAAGCCTAGAAAGATGAGCATAGAGAAGAGCCCTCGCTTTCAAGCTGTAGGAATAGCACAGAGGCGGTTCTTTGTTTTTCTCTCCAAACCCCGTGAACTCTTTCATTATCTAAAACACGTCAATGGTCCGGTCATTAAAAGTTAAGCGTGTTGGTGGAAAAAACAGTAACAAGTCTTATGCGAAAGTTGCACTACTTACGAGTGGAACCTCTAAATTGTCGCTTGGCCTTTCGATAATCTCGTTGTTTTGTCCTTTTTGAAATTCGAAAGAACCAGCGAGAACCATGAGAACCCCTAAAACGAACGAAACACAAAAGTTGAGATATGAGATTGTCGCAGCGTACTAAGCTGGGGGAACCGCACTTACTTTTCAGATTCATGCTATGAGATTTATTGATGAAATAATAGTATAATTTGGTCGTGCCGAGCAGTATTTGATCGCCGCCGAATTTTATAGACCTGTACCACCAGATGCCAACGGCCACTGGCAAAGCCACCATGAATACAAGGGCATACAACCCTAAAACCTAAATAAAAGATGTCAGAAAATTAGCTTATTTTCATCCTAACGCGAAACCCATGTATTCCAACAGCAACATTAAAAAAAAATTATATGCGAGAGGGCAACTTTTTTATATTTTGGTAATATTTCTCGGGTGTGCAAAAGTCTTTTTTATGTATCAAAGTGAAAAAAAAATGCTTAGCTCACCCAAATGGAGTTTTCTTTTTCGACAATCCACGATGGCAAAGCAATGCCAAAAGACATAGCTGTAAGAAATAAAATCTTAGTGTTTATCACAAATATTATTAATGGATAAGATTAGTCAAAAATCAGTCAGTATTTGTGTTACCTCCTGGTCCATCTGGATTACCATACATTTCCCAGTTTTTCTTGGCTTCTTCATCCGTTAATCTGAGAAAGTTTATGTAATGCAAAAATGTAAAGATAATTTTTATTTTTAGTAAAACTTCCAGAAACTAAATGATTTAACACACTTACGCAGCATGAGCCTTGGTTAGCTGGAGAAATTTTTTCGCATCTCCGGTGTCCTTATCAGGATGGTAAACCAAGCTTAGTTTGCGATACGCACGCTTTATTTCCGCTTGTGAAGCGGCCTGGAAACGAAAACGCATAGTTATGGTGTCAGTCATTGACAAAAACATTTTAAATACGGTGGCCGATAGAAAAATATTTACCCTGTCGATCTGCAAGATCTCGAAGGGATCCCAGTCGACGTAATCGCGTTCCAGGTGAGCCACCTTGTAAGCCACGGCTAGAAAAACGATCCATCCGAGCACGATGCAACTTTTTCTACGATAAAAGCAGCTCTTAGTTACACGGCTCTCTATTATTTATTAAAGCATTTTTATCTTCTAGCGTATTACTTACGTTATCCACTGCTTGGTCGTTTTCCCCGGTTCTTTAGATGCTAACCTGCTTCTTTTTACAACGCAGACTTCACACTGACAATTTTTAGATGCATTATCCTTATCATCTAAAATAAACAGAAAGCGCAAAATTAGAATTCGGTAACAAGTGTCTTAAAAACTTTTCGTTTTTCAAAGTTTCAGAAATTTAAAAACAAGTTAATTGCAAGTTGAATTGGAAATTGATTGATGGCTAATTGGGGAATCAGGTAACCCAGGTAAATAAGGTTTCCATTCTTGTTTTTGAATACTTCCTCTAAAATTTGGCTTTCTACTTATTTCCATCATTACATCACCTCCCTTAGTTCATCTTGCATATGATTATGCAGCTCGGAAGTTAGGCACCAATAACGAGAACATCAAACAACTGAGCAGGCAGACGCAAAGGATCCTTTTTCAGGTCGGATATCCGAGAACCACCGGATTTGAAGATATCATATTTTGTACATAAAACTTTCTGCTTGCATGTTTATTGTCGTGTTTATTAACGACTTACGGCCATTCCTCCCGAATCGGCATTTGGGGAGGAACTATCCTGGAATTTCCTCGAGTCAACCTTATTCAGCAACTCAAAGCATGCCGAATAAAACAGAAAAATGCCAAAGCACATTATAGACATAATTTTCGCCCTATGTTGACTCCAATGCTAAGTTTGTCACCCATAGTGCGATATGACTGATTTTAAACCTGAACAGCCGGTGAAAATGCTGAAAAACCTTCCTCTCTTCTCCTTGCATTCCATCGTCATTAAACAATTTTAAAATAAATCTAACTATAAAAAAAGGCAATAAGATACAAGAGTTCAGCATTGAAATTGCATGGGTTGTCATCATGTTTTCAGCTGAACTTATATACAAGTCATCCTCGATGCATATGGAATTCGAGAGAATGATAAACACCAGACCGCCCGCAAACCAAAGTCGGTTATTTAAGTTTTTCTTTCTTCGAAGATCGGATATTTTTTTCACAAAATTCGTGTTTCAATTTGGTGCGATTTTTGTCATTTGCCACGTTGCTATGCTAACCAAGGGGCATCGACGTCAGGATGGCCGAAAGCGATCCTTGCCAAGAAGGCGAGCTATGGTTCGAATAAAGGATGGAAAAGTCTCACCTTTTTCATCTTTCTTCGGCCATAAATAATACGATGCTGGAATTAAAACGAGGGCCAGGAATGAGAGCAGGAAATAAAAGAAAGTTCCTCCGCTTTCGTCGTACTGGAACTTGGAACCCGCCATTTTCAACGACCCTACTCGGCGTTCTGGAACAGCCGATGTTCTGGAAACAAATGCTGGCAGATGGCGCTGCGGACGCGGCGCTCTGGTCCAGGTCTTTTTTGATCTGAGGGAAATTCAAAAAATTCATTTTTTCCATTTTCTATTTGGGGCCGTCCACAAAGGACGTCCGGTGATTTTGAATTTTGATCCATTAATCCATGAATTATGTCCATTCAAATACTACATCACACATTTGAAACTAACCAATCATTTTTTTCCCGGCAAAAATATTTTAATTAAAAAGCTGTTAAAAACCAACTATAAACTTGAAAAAAAATTCTAATTGAAACCTTTGGCACAGCTAGAACTTAATTCAAACTTCAGATTCTCCAAAGGCGAAACGTTGGAAACCCAGTTTCCAAAATCTGAAACGGCAACAAAATTGTATTTTACTAATACTGTAAGACAAAATATTACGTACGTCACACAATGCCAGTCTCAATTCAATTCCTTACCCTGCAGTCAGCAAGTAGTATATGCCATGTGGCAGGGGGCAAAGTGCCAGATTTTTTAAAGTGAAATTTATAAAATTAATGGTGGGTCTTATTTCCCACTTCAAAAGTGTAACGTAATAATTGAACGCCCATCCTCCTTTTTGGACATCCCAGACTGAATTTAAGCCCCAGGCCACATAGGGCTGGAAACGCGCGTTTGGCTAGCCTCAAACATGGCTTTTAATTAAAAAAATATTTTCGCACGAGATATTGATGTACAAATCTTATAATTCTAAAATTTAAATTAAATTTGATGCCCTGTTTGAGGCTAGCCAAAGTGTGGCCTGGGGTTAAACATTTTTTTATAGATCAACTACATGTACCTAATGTGCCACACTTAACTATGTACAGGTGTGTAGTAATTAGATTTACACTATAAAATCATGCTTCATATCATGCATCATTTTGCACATCATGACAAACAGTCAACTATGAAACGAGATGCGATATGAAACTCGATGTGAAGTTTAATGGAGAGACCATCATTCATCATATCGCGTCTCACACTAAATGATCGTTTTGTAACATCATGCGACATTTTTTCGGCTAAATGTAGCATACTGTTTATGTAGGAACCTCTCGATTGGAAGTCACAAACTAAGCACAACCTGGTAAAAACAAAACATCTTAAATTTATTTAGTTTTAAACATTAGTAAAGTAAAACAACAACAAAAATAACAAACAATTCTTTGCATTTTGTCGAACGGTCGAAGGCAGAACGCCAGGAAACCAGCGCAATCTTAGATGGGATGCAAAAGTGAAAAATTGGAGCAGACGCTAATCTAAAAACTATCGTCGGATTCTGTCGAGCTAGGTTAAACTCCCGTTAATTCGCTACGTTTAGCATCTACGGGACGTTGCACGATTATTTAAGTCGTCGTTCTCACATCGAAACTTACCTCGGTTTCGAATGAAACTGGTTTTCGGCGGCCGCGTAATCGCTTAAAAATCTACTTAAATTAGTATGGAGGCGAGGCAGTGTGCCGGCGTCTGGAATCAGGAGAAACCAAGGGCGAGCTCTGGTCAAGCGGCTAAGGGTTCGCTCTTTTTCGATGAATACCTGAAATAAAATCAGCAATGTAGATTACTTTTGTCTATAAAAGTTGGAAATTTCGTAGAAAATCTTACTCGTGTTTAATTAATCTGATTCCTTGAACAGTCTGTGCTGACGCATTGGTTATATGACAGGCAAAGAGAAGCATATTTCTAGGCTGTACTTTGATGGCAAATCTCATGAAAAGTGATGAATAGACTAGAAGAGCTGAAATAGATGTTAAAATGTTAACATTCCACGTTCATAAAAAAAAAACCGAAAAAATATGTAGTCTGGAACTTACCGAAAGTCATTTTTCCGCTGATGAAGCTTGGATCCTTTTTAAAATCGGCTATTGCAGCTAATGGAATACCCCAATTGGCTACCGGACCCCAGAAGTGCTATATGAATGCAAAATAGTTTCAGGAAACCGTAGCAATTTCGAATCCATTGGTTTGTTGCAAATTTGCAACAAACTGTACGACATTTATAGCAAACGAAGGCACCAACAGTATTTTAAAGATGAAACCCTTGATTGCCCCTACTAAAATTTATAAATGTTCATCATTTAACTACGTTATGAATTAACATACCGTGCTGTATCCCAATCCGTATCATAGTCGAGGCAGGAATGAATGAATAATTCATGAAAATATGCAAAAGGAAACGTATAATTAGTTCAAGGTTTCTCTATGATCGAATGATTAGGATTTACTACTCCAAAGGTCGCAAAACTTTACCTCATAAGATAGGATCTGAATTCCTTGCTTTTCAGCTGATCGAAAGCTTTCTGGGCGAATCTTCCTGCTGCCATTTAATCTACGTTTCCTGATAAAACTTGTTTAAAAAACTAATGAAAATAGAGGAAAAATTTCGCTTTTTTTCAACTTCGCACAGGTCGAAAATACTGTACCAAAATCAGCTCTAAAAAGATCGTCAGTGGAATCGTCTACTTTTAACTCAAGTTCGGCAAAGTAGTCTCTCGATTCGAATCCCATTTGGAAAAGACAGGGGAAAACCAAGAAACTTTTTTACCGAAAATGAATGTATTGATGTATACGGAGCCCCGTAAGGCTCCGTATGTTGTCTTTTTATTTTTCATCTGTAATACACCGGATATAAATTAAATTTGTTTTATTGATGACTCTATTTATAACTTTCACGATAATACCATTACTGAAAAAAAAACTGTTAATAAACTGGCAATAAACTTCGTAAGAAGTTACGATGTTCACAAATCGGTAAAAAAGGTTGGTAAAACCGATCGTTTTACGTTGTTTATGTATGCATATCTAAGAATTTCTAAATATTATCACAAAGTTTGATTTTTTTTATACCACACGAGTCATGATCAAAGACGAAAAGCGTCTATAAATTGTAGGAGTTTTGATTGATGTAGACTCCATCATAGTTGCCCAGACCTCATAGATGCAATATTTCGTTTCAAATGACTTTCACTTTATATTGCGAATACATGTGTAATATTCGATTATATTTCTGCAGGAGCCCCAGCTCCTCAAAAGGTGGCAATCACTCATAGCTTTGCTGCTTGGATGTTTGCGAGGATGTTTGGCATACTCCCATTTGAGCCTTTACAGGGCTCCGTATTTTACGATTAGATCTAGCCAGCGTTGAAGCTGCGTTCGCCAAAGCAGTTTTTCCATTAACCAGCAATGGTGGAACAAGTCGAGAAACTGCTTTTCCGAAATAAGACATAGCCAGCAAGGCTATTTCCAACTGTTTAGGATTATATAAATCAATTTATTTGCCGTTGTTTATGGCTTTCTTTTAATTTTACTTAAAAATGTTTTAAATTCTCTACTTCAACTATTCGTCGTATAATTTCTACTTGAACTTATCAGGTTTTCTAGTTTCTACGCCATTCTAATCCTTTCGTCGCTCGCAGGCAGTGGAGACTACCAATACCGCATGCATTTTCTCACCTTTAAAACTCGAAATTCGGACAACTTATCGCAAAATCGTCGTATTGTTTTCGAGGCTCCATAAGTGGGTCTTTTTCAATCTCGAAATCGTTGGTAAATTATCTCCAAACGCCTTCCTTGATGCTTCTTGAGAGGAAGCAATATTCGCGATTACAGGGTGTGTTATCGATCGCAGTCCCATAGTACAGGGTGTGTCATATAAGTTCATCGGATGTCAAAAATCCTTGAAATCCACGATTGACCATCAATAAACGACCATGTCTTGGATCTTGACCATCTGCTTCGTGGTGATTTGCTTCTGGACCGCCGTTCAGTTTATGGATTCCTTGTTGAGGGCAGGTTTCTTTTTGCATTATGAATTTGACAGTGTCTTTTTTTCTTGCATGATGTCATATTGACAATTTCATTTTTGACTAATATCGTACGTACGTCTTGTGTGGTCATGTCTACTTGACATCATCTCGAGTTCTTGACAGGTCACCTCGTTTTTGCCATCTTATGTTCACTTTTTTAACTGTCTGGTGCGTAATTCGAAAATTGCCTTCCCGTTCCAGAGTTGTCAGAACTATCCGTACATATGGTTGATGGAGAGAGCAGGGCTGGTCTTGAAGTTCGGTCAACTCCGTTGGACGACGACACGCTACAACCGGATCTTCGTGTGGCTGGGGTCGCGAAGGCCGAAGTTCCTGCAGGTGTGGTTCAGCCTTGGCGCAGTTTGCGGGGTGGCGGCAGTCATCCCATCTATCTACGTGCTGACGTCTACCGTCAAAAACAACGTCTTCCCTCCTGAAACGGACGAAACGCAGCCGATGCTGAGCGCGATGGTAAGGGCAAAAAACACGATCGATTTCACTACTATCTAAATCATGCCCCTTGCCGATTATTCGCAAAATGGAAAACTACTTACAGTTGCCGGGTGTAAACCTGCCGACGCGGGAACTTCCCTTCTACATCACCACCCTCGTGTTCTGCATCATCCTTCACGAGTTCGGACACGCTTTAGCTGCCGTTAGGTCTGCGTGCACATTTACGAAAAATAAAATCGTTTAGATTTGCGGTTCCTCGAACCCTCTCCAGTTTTGTCTGACATCGCCATTTTTCCCCCACCAGAGAGGAGATCCGCGTTCTTGGGTGCGGGTTGACGGTGATTGGAATCCTTCCTGCAGCGTTCGTTGACATCTCGACCGACCACGTGCAGCTCGTGAGCCCATGGCGTCAGCTGAAGATTTTCTGCGCTGGTATCTGGCACAACGTGGTCTTGGCCGCCATTGCCCTCGTGCTCCTGCTGGCAGCCCCTTACGCGTTCACCCTGGGCTACGTGCAAGGGTCGGGAGTCGTCGTGCAGCACATTCAGGAGGCGAGTGCCGTTACCGTTTCCGTAATTCTTTAACGAGTGCAGTGTTAAAAGTCGGTCTTTACACGGTTTCAGGACTTTCCCGCTGGTCTCTCCGTGGGCAATCACGTCACCGGGATCAACGGCTGTCAGGTGACCAACTTCCAGTCGTGGTACGACTGCCTGTACAAGACCGCCAAGGCTCCTCAATTCGGGTCCTGTATTCCGGATGCCTACCTGGAAGGTCACAAGTGGAATACTTCTGGTAAGACTACAACGTCGGAAGAATGACCGATGTAGAACGAGAGAAAAATTATCATTCCTCCTCCTTCCTCAGGCTTGACAATGTTCACCGACACAGTATCGTGCTGTTCGCCTGGCGATCCGAAAGGAGTTTGCTTCGCGTGGATCAATCCTAGCACCGAAAGGCAGAAGTTTAAAGTAATGGCACTTTTGGATCTTGTATCTGGTTTTAAAAAATGTAATCATACATGCTTTTTTTTTGTTTCGCCCAGAGCTACTCTTGTTTGGCTGCTCGACAGTTGTTGGACCAGTCTTTCGGAGCCTGTTTGTCGCAGGAAGAGTGTGACCAAGACGCCTCTTGCATTTTGGCCTCGTTGGACAATGCCACTCGGTTGGTTCAGGTGGAGAGAAGCGGCAAGGAAGACGCCCTTTACATCTGCCAAGTTTCGGACCTCTATTACTCTGGTAAGGGAGATTCCGGTCAGGATATCAGGAGATTTTTCTCCTGACACTTCCATCACCATCTTTTCGTAGTCGGTCAACTGTTATTTCCGGTGTTTCATTTCACTTGCCTTCAATATTTCAGTCAGCCCGAGCAATTACGTGCCAAGAATTAAATACTTTCCCGTCGTGATTCCTTACATCGTGGAGATGTTTTTAAAATATCCTTTTCAAAAAATCATAAAAAGTAGCGTAGGGACATAAGTTCGGTTTCCAAAACCGGATACATAACGTCCACGAGTTGTCTTAGCTATTCCTTAACCTCTCTAAAGTATATAATCTCGTTCTCCGGTGCTTTGGCCCTGCTGAACGCTGTTCCTTGCTACGCCTTGGATGGCCAGTGGATTTGTTCCGCCCTCGTCGACCTGTCCCTGTCCCGCCTGGTTGCGAGCCGTCGCATCAGAAGCACCATTAACACGGTTGTGGTGACCCTGGGCACCATCTTGCTTGCCCTCACCGTCGTCACGGGGATGAGAAGCATTCTGTAAAGGCGACGAACGAATACTGTTTCCAAACTCGTTATGTGCTGTAAATAATTTTAAGCGTAAATTGAACAATGTGAAATGAAAATCTGTAGAAGTCATGTTCTGTAGAAATTCCTGTTGTTTGAATCGAATCTACATGTTTTTGTTACAAGTTTAATAAAATAATGCTTTAAGATGAGCATCATCCTAAAATATAAACACTCCCACGAAAATTACCGAGTCAATTAACTTTATTGATCGATCGTGTAATTGTTATCCCATTGCTTAATACACAATTATACTATTGACTACCTTTGCATTGCGGCGACCGTTCGATTCGTCCGCTATCGACACCCGAAATAGAGAAAAGCTCGCTTTGATTTGACCGGAATCGACTTTTTTCGCAAAACCACTTTGGTAATAAAAACCTAATAGAAAATGTGGATGAAAAGCGATCGGCACATACATTAATTAATAATAATAATATAAAACACACCCTATTTATAATTTAACAAAGTTAATCCTAGTAATAATAAAAATAATTCAGACGATAAAAGTTTGCGCAGAAAATAAAATGGAAATTAAAATAAAAGTAAACCGTAATTAAAAAATCACTCCATAAGAATGTGAAAAGTTAAAAAAAAGAGGAAATTTCGGGAGAAAACAGAAGTTTGAGGGTTGATAATAGCGTAGATGCGAGAAAAAAAATCCCGTCGACCCAAAAAATCCCGTCATTCGGAAATTAAAACATGATAAGACTAGGTGTAAACCCATTAGGGCTTTCCGCAATACGGCACACGTTGCTATTTTATCTAAGAAATATACTGCAGTGCAATTTCTAAAGTTTTTCTCAAGCGCATTGCATAATTGTTCTTGAAAAAGAAGACTTTTTCACAACGTATTATTTCTCGGTCATTATCATTAGATGCTTTTAAATAATTAATGAAAATGAATTTCCAGCATATGCATTGTGCTTCGAAAAAGTTCTGGGGATGTGCAAGGCTATTAAATTATTTAAATTTAATTAACGGATCCCTATTCTAAAAAAACCAGGGGAATAATGGCGTGAAAAGAATTCCAGCAGGCACATGAACGTCCCGATGATGGGCTTCAATTCCTTCAAAATTGGAATTGAGAATAATGGCAAGTTTGGACGGACAAATTATGCAAGATTTACATAGTTACAAATCCCGATATTGCTCATGGCGAATCGAAATTATGAAGGAAGTTGCCAATAGCTACATTACACGATTTTTCAAACGGCTTGTTAGTGCAAAAAAACATTTAAAACGATTAAGGAAATCATGATTAAAATAAAGAAATTACGGCTGTATTCACCAACATTTTGAGTTTTCCAATAAAACAAATCGAAAACCAAACTTTCCTCGATGAATATTGCCAAAATAATTTCCAAAAAATGATATGTTTATACCTTGGTCATTGCAAATCGGACGCAATTCTGCTCAAAAATGCAATCTTTAAGAAGTACAAAATGGAAATTACAGAAAAAGAAAAAAAACACTTAATATGAAAACTCGTGCGTAGTACGCAAAATATAATATGCCACATCCACCAAACTACACGCCACAGTTTAAATTAAAATGCCATAACTTTGTGATGGTAACAGTAAAACTTAAATTCTTCCAATGATGTCTGGAAAATGCATCGATCAGTTTGGTGAACGTGGTCATAAAAGACAACTGTGAAAACATGAAATAAATACACGATTAATTGTAAAAAGTAGTCGATTGATAAATTCATTCGTCATAAATGATATTAACTGGTTAAAACATCCGTGCTTCGTTCCAACATTTGTCCAAGTAGAAGAAGAAAGAAAAAGGTGTGGCAAGGGTACAAGCCGAGAGATTGTTTTTAGTAATTTGAAAGAGTCGGCAATTTGCATACAGTAGCATTTATCTGTGGCGCAACGCAAATACCGCGCGTTTTTAAGGGATTTGTCGCGCGGGCGCCCGCTCCGAGATATACTGCAGCTACTCAGCCATGCCTCCCGTACACTTTCTAGCGACCGTTTATTTCCTCCCGGAAAGGAAAATCCTTAAGCAAATATCTGCAAGTTTTGGATCATCGGAACCGGTGTTACACTACACAAAACTTTTAGACTAGATTTTACGGCACTGTAATCCTCCGGCCATTATTGCTTCGAAGAAAATACGAATAAATTGGGCTGTTATTTCATCTCAAAAAGCAAAGACTTTCAAGAATCTTTGCAAAAATTCATCAGAAAATTTTAAAAAGAAAAATTTGTTCGGTTTTCTAATATTTTTGTCATTGGGGTTTTGCAGATATTTGCTCTTAGAATCCCGTACAATGTCACGGAAGGAAATACAACCTTATTTTCCTATTTCGCTATTTAATGGCTTCCACGTTGACTTTTTATGTCAGGAGCTCTCTTGACCGCGGGGAAAATTCTCCAAAAATGTTCAATTTCTGTGCGTGGCAACTGAATCTTACTGAAAAAGAAAAGAAGTCACAGTGCATTAAGGGAAAGACGAAAAATTAAAGTTGGAGAGCAACAGTCAAGTTAGCATTACAAAATGTTTACGTTAAAAACACGTAAAAAGACTTAAAATTTCGAGTGGAATTAAAAGAGTGCGAAATGCCATATAGCTAAAAGGAAAGTGCGTAATCTCGGACAAATTCGTGCATTTAGAGCCAAGCTTTATCCGTCTGGACGTTTCAATGAGGTTTTAGTTTAGAATTTCGTGAGGACGATAAAGGGACATTTATTTCCCCCTGTTGTATTTTCTGAAATAGAAAATTTGTAAAAATTCTGAAATTCAGAAATTTCTGATTTTACTTGGCGTTTTTGGTACGGTACCCAATTTCCAGACTTCATAATTCAAAAAACTTCTGATTCCCCGTTGACCAATAACCACCCAAATAAAATCATCAGATGCCGAAACCTTACGTCCAACACGAAAATCTATCTTTTCCCGACAAAAATTCAAAACCAAGGTAAGAAGAGAAAAAAGTGCAATATTGCCGTTAAAAATTGTGGGTAAACTACCCACACAAAAAACCGACAGCTTTGAGGCACTTTTCGAGAAGGCAAAAATTAAGAAAGGCACTTAAATCTCCAAAAGTTCGGAGTGCTAATACGAGTGCAAGGTGGAAGAATGTGGTGTACATTAGAGGACGGTAGAACGAAACAGGACGGAATTAAAACATTCATTATATGTGAATTGGAAGAGCTATATAAGAAACTATGTTCTCGGTACATCGTGCGTGGCTAATTAACTATATATATATATATATATAAATATACACACGAGCTATACACCGTGATCTCCATTTGCATCAAGCTTAATTGCGACCTGTCGCTTGAAAAATTTGAAAACCTTACAAATTTGCAATACTGCAAAAATGGCATTGACGTGTGAAGGATAAAAATTATTGAACTTAACCATCTAACCCATAGTTTCTATTTATAAAGATTCACCGGTGTATTTGGCAATGAAAAAAAGGCTATCTGAAGGTGGCAAAATAAGGAACCTTGTGTGGGAGAGGGTTGAACCCGGACGGAAGGAGCCTTTACCGAATCTACGCTAAATGCGTGCACCGAAATGTACAGGTTTCGGGCGCAATATAAAAAAAAGGCAGGGAAAGGTCATTTTTCGGAGCGATTTTAAAAAGACCTATTACCAAAATCAGATAAAGTGCACTTATGGTAACTGCCCTGCAAGGTGCTACTATTACCCCATTCTGGTGTCTCGAGGTGGATCCCCGGCCGCATTTTTTCAGTCTTATTCATGTCTTGACTGCAAATCAGTTTTAAAATAAAAGTACCTGCTCTATGAATAACATTTCTATTTACAACTATTATATAGTAGGTACAGTTTCGGCCAATCCGCAAATTCCCAATTCTTAAAAACTTTTTTTTCTTAAAAAACATTTTCTAAAACCTAATATTTTGTGGCAAGATGCTCAGCTTCAAAACAGTTTTCAATGACCAAAAAAAAAAAAATGCGGCAGCGGATTTCCCTCAAAAACGCTCAGCACCGAGCGGACATCATCCGTGTGTCCGCTTCAGAGTAGTAATCCTCCTCCTCGGAGCAATCGTCCTCCATGATGGGGGTGGACAGAATATCGGTCCTGTTGTGAAGAACGGAGGATCCTACGCGGCACCTCCCCTGCTTGCTCTGGAGGCGGTTCCTGATTGGTCCGTAGGGTCGTACGGGCGAATTAACCGCCAGCCCGTTGATCGTTCCTCCATTTGTCGTTACGGCGCTGACCGTTGGCCTGTTTGGCGATCCCGCCAAAGGAGATGCCGAGGAAGCGGTCGTCCTGAACGCGTTCCCGGCAGGGGAGGCAGATCTCAGCATCTCGCTGGCAGATGGTCGCTTTACCGGGGTGGTTTCCTTGGGTGAGGCTGATCCTCGACCGGCCTGCAGCAGAAGGAGCTTGAAGTCGTGCATGCTGGTGGGACGCGTGGGTCCCAACCGGTCGCTGGCCCAGCTCCGGCGATCTCCTGGCGAATTTGCGGAACAACCCGAACCGTTACCCACCGGCGACGCCCTGTGGTCACCTGCCCAGCTGCGGCGATCCCCGGCCGCCATCAGAGTCCCCGTCTCCGGCTTGCGGCACTTAAGGGACGAGACGCTAAAAGCGGGAGAGCTTGAGCGGGACGAAGCGGGGCTGAGCGAGCGATCCAGATCCGTCTTCACCTTCATCTTCCTCTTGGAATGGTGGATGGCGGCGAATAGGTCGTCGGTGGACATGGTGCTACGGGAGGATCCCTGCGGCAAAAGCTGCGGCTGCGAACGGGCCGGAGTGGGCTGCAGAGAGGAGGATTGGTTGTGGTTGCGGGTATTGGACTGAGGGGAACGGGCCGAAAGCTGTTGCAGCGCGGTTTGTCCGACAGGCGAAGACGAGAAGGGGGGCTGCTGGTGATGGGCCTGGGGTGGAGGTCCGTTCTGAGGGCGCTGAGTGCACGGTGGAGGAGGGGTGCGTGGTGTGAAGGCAGGGGTCGTGGACGACCGAACGGAAGTGTCGAGGTCACCTGAACGATAAAAATAACGGTGGCGTAAACAAACGTGAAAAACGAAAACGCAAAATCAGGCAAAAATTAAAATAACGGAAGTGTAGGTGAACATGATAACAATCGTAAATGCGTTAGACGTGCTTCATGCAGCATTCAAAATGGAAAGAATCCCAAATCAAGCGCTGCTCAATGTTCTTTTACAAATTTGTGCCCTATTTTGTTGCAAAAGCTATGTTTTGCAATCTAAACGGATAGCCGAGAATATAAATATTGAAGCCATGCATTCAGCCCCAGGCCACACTGGGGTGTAAACGCGCGTTTGGGTAGCCTCAAACAGGGCATCGAATTTAATTTAAATTCTAGAATTATAAAATGTGCACATTAATATCTCGTGTGAAAATTCTTTTTTAATTAAAAGCCTTGCTTGAGGCTAGCCAAACGCGCGTTTTCAGCCTAGCGTGGCCCGGGGCTTAAGCTGCACTAGAACAAGCGGTTCTCAAACTGGGTGCCGCGAGCATAGGCCTACGCCAGGGGTGCCGCGGCAATAAGCAGATTTAGCAATTTAGCTGCAGAATAAGTTTTTATATCTTGGCAACACCAGGAAATAATGGCATTTTTGCACTGCTTTTAAGTATTAAAACCGCTTTAAGGGGTAGCTGTGCCGCAAAATTTAACCCGACAAGGGTGCTGCTTGGCGGGGAGGAAAAGTTTGATAACTGCTGCTCTAAAGATTTTAGCAGAATGAAAATGTCTAAAGCGATGGTTTTCACGGAAACATAGATCTGCGGGAAAACTTAAAACGGGAGCATCCCTCCCCAACGTTTTACGGTCGGTGGAAGGTTCCTCCCTCTAGAAGTGAAATTTCAGGGAAAAAGCAGCCTGCTTCGTGTCGTACCTGTGGGTGTGCGTGCCCTTTGCATTCCGTTGCATGCGGGAAGAGGCGACGTCTGTTGCTGGGGTGCAAAAGCGGGCGGTTGCCCGTTGCCGGCCAGAGGACTCCTGGCGGCAGGATGCGTCCTGCCCGAATAGTAGTTTACAGCGTCTCCGGGGTGTCGATTGGGGGTGGGTAGTCCCACGCAGTTTATAGGGCTTGGAGTCTGGCGGTCGAACGGCTGATTCCCCATTGTCAGGTGGGTCAGCCCATTCCACCCGTGGCGCCTCGGATCCCCTGCCGGAGTGGACATGGATCGGACGAAAGTGGGCGGTGGCGACGGCTGCTTGTACGGCGGCGGTGTCTTTGGCGCTGGAATGCGGCTGCCATCGGTCTGCGGCCTGATCGGGTAGGCGTTGGGAGGTGCCGGAGTTATTGCCGAGGCTGGAGCTCTAGAGAAAAAGCTGCCTTCGGACGAAGGCGGTCCAGTTCCTCCGACCGGCTTGTAGTACAGAGGCAGGGCGTTGGAAGGTTGGTTGCTTCCAGGAGACAATGGGATCCTCGATGGACGGTAGCTGAGCTGCTGCATGAGCGGCATGGCAGCGGGCGGCGTAGCGATGCTTTGATGACTGCCGTATGGTGAAGAGTTGCCGCCAGAGCCGGTGTACGGTGGAGAGTTGCCGCCAGAGCCGGTGTACGGTGGAGAATTTCCGCCAGAGCCGTTGTACGGTGGCGAGTTGCCGCGGAAGCCGTTGCTGCTGCCAGGCGCCACAGTCGTCGGTTGACCACCGCAGCTCTTGGACGACAAATGATGTGCTGTAGAACTTGGATGATGATTCTGTATGGGGGACGAGCGGTGAGGTTCTTGACAGCCGTTGGAGCTGAACGGAATGATTGCCGTCGGTTGATTTCCATTGGAGTTGGATGGAAGGAGACGCTGGGTAATCGTTTGACCATTGTTGCCGTTGGTTGAGAAAGGATGTTGGGTTATCCGTTGACCGTTGTTGGAGTTTGACGGAAGGAGACGTTGGGTGGAAATCTGACTGCCGCTGGAGTTGGGTGGAAGGAGACGCTGGGTTGCCGGTTGACCGCCGCTGTTGGTTGGGAATAGACGTTGGGTAGCAGATCCTAGGTGGTTCTGGACGGGAGTAACCGCACTGGGTGACCGGCCGTAAATCGGAAAGCGGCGAGGGTCCTGGGAAGCCTCGGAGGCTACCTTAGAAGGCGTGCCCGGCTCCAGGTGGGTGGGGTGTCCATCCAGCCGGACATAAGCACCCGTCTTGGACGTTGAGAGTGACTCTGGGGGCGACGGAGTAGACGAGAGGGAAGGCTGCTGTGGCTGTGGCTGGTTGTGGCGCAGGAAGTTGAAGTTGTTCCAGCGGCGTGGTAGGCTTCCAGAGGGATAGTCGGCGGAAGTGGCAGTGCTGACATTGCCGTTGCTCGGGCGGCAGTCAGCAGATGGGAAAACCGGCACCGGACGGTCGTGGAGGTTGGGCTTCCAGCGTGGCAAAGTGTTGCTGTCGTACTGTCGCGGCAGTTGGCTCCAGTGCGGAGGAGGTGTCGCCGCCTGACCTCGGTGGTTCTGTCCTGGAGGCTGCTGATGCGGAAACTGCTGCGGCTGGCATTGACTGCGGGCGGGAACTGACGTCTGTATTGTCGGCTGGGCGGTTTTTAGCGGCATTTCCTGTTTCGACACAGTTTGGTTGGGATCCACTCTTACGTAAGCTCCAGCGCGGTTCTGCATAGCAGGGCAAGGTGAGGTTACCGAGGCAGTAGTGGCGGTTGCTGCTGCGGGATGGACAGCTTCCGGCGCCGCCATGGCGGCGATGCCGACGCTGGTTCGCCGTGGCAGAGATCCCGTACTGTGGATCACCTGACCAGTGGAGTCGAGAGTTACTCGGGCACCCTGGCGGCCTGTGGAACCAGGATGCAGCCCAGAGATGACGGGACCGCAACTAGCCGGCGGTGGCGACAGCGGCGAGCTTCTTTCTAGATATCCAGGTGCGAAAGCGATGCTGTTGGGTCGCCCAGACGGTGTGATCCTGGAGAAGGAGGTCATGGCATTGTTGGTAGGCAGCGAGTCCGCCTTGCTTACGCGTTCTGCCACCGCTGCCAGCTCTGGCTCGTAAAATAGCCGCCTGGGCCTGCGTGGCCACGTATTCGTTGTCACGTTCGGGATGGCGGCAGCAATGCTGCTCCTACCAAATGATTTAGGCAGGGTGTGGTTGGCGTTTGGCTGCATCGGCAAAGAGCAGCCTCTATTTACAGAGACCCTCGGTGACGTTGGTTTCTCTTCCTCGTCGTCGCTCTGGCTGGGCGTAACAACGCAAAGCGAGGGTATGCGGCCAGTGGTGATCGTCGTCTTCATCTTCAGTCTTTCTCGGATGCCTATTTCCGCTTCCGAGTCGTCCGACTTTGAGGTGGCGGTAGACGAGTCCGCTTCCGGATCCTGCAGCGACACGGCCGGGCTTGCCTCCCTGCTCATCCGCCCGCTGTCCGGTGGATTCTCGGTCTTCGATCCCGGGACCTCTGGCTTCTGCTCACCAATCGTATCCTGGACTATGACGGAAGTGCCAGTTGCGCTCAGCGTAGAAGTACGTGGAGGCGGTGGCGGTGGAACCTTCTTCTTGACCGGAGACTCCGGGGCTGCGTCGGTGGAGTCCTTGTTCGAGGTGTCCTCGCCAGAGGTCCCCTTCTTGGACGAGGAGGTTTTGCTGCTGCTGCTCAGCGAGCAGACGGACGACTGGCTT
Organism: Xestoiulus laeticollis; assembly: GCA_034698905.1. Taxonomy (NCBI): domain Eukaryota; kingdom Metazoa; phylum Arthropoda; class Diplopoda; order Julida; family Julidae; genus Xestoiulus; species Xestoiulus laeticollis. The sequence continues at coordinate 26,807 of JAQGCC010000363.1, forward strand.
CCCTGGTCCTGCTCGTGGAGGTCGGAAAGCCGGGAGGTTTTGCCGAAGGTTGATCCCCCGCAGTTGGCAAACTTGGAAATCGGGGCAGCCCGCAAGCCGCTGTCCGTGTGCATAGAGGTATAGTAGCCGTCGTTGTCAACCGAGAACTCGGATGACTCGCCATCATCCATGAAGGCTAGAGGCACGTCCAACGGGCTGAGGGCACGTCGGTGGATGCGGGGAGTGATAGTGCCGGTAGAGCTGGCTGCGTCCGTTGTCTCTCCGGCCGAGCGGCCCAGGGCACCCTCTTCCTCCAGGCTTCGCAGCCAGCGTGCCGTATCAGTCTTCACCGTACGCCGGGTGAACCTGAAGCCCGGCTTTCGGGTCGAGGAGTAAGTGCTGTCCGATTGGTATCCGTTGGCCGAGTCTTGCCACCTGTGAGAAAAATGATTGGAAAAATTGTTAAAATATTTGGTACAATTACATGTACTTCAATACTGTGGTTCGCGAGTAATAATGCACAAAATCCGGATATCATACCTTTCATCGTTGGGTGTCATCCTGTCGGAGAGCGCAGAATCCTTGCTGAGGGACGTCTGCGATCCGGTCCTATTGAGCAGATCGGGCGACGCCGGCGTCTGCACCGGCTCCTCCGACTCCATGGACGTCCTGGTGCTGCTGCTGGCGCTCCAGTTGCCGGACGACGACTGCCCTCCGTCCTCTTTGCCGCGAGCCGAGTTCTCCCTCATCTTCACCGCCGTGCTCATGGTCTGCGACAGCGTGGAGATGGGAAGGCTGCTCCTGTTCTTGGCATTCTTGTTGCAGCCGATCCTCCTGATGCCGCTTCCGCTGCTGCTGCTACACGTGGCGACCGCGCTGTCGGTGCTCGACTTGCTGGGGCTGCTTCCGGCGCTCTTCTCCTCCTCCCCTTTATCGGACGAGGGCAGCAGCAGGGAGGCCAGCAGGCTGCGCCGCGTCTTCTTCACGCGGTCCAATTCCTCGTAGATGCCGATACCGCCTATGATGCTGTTGCGGTTCCTGGAGCGGCGTTGAAACCACCGGAATCCGCCGCCGCCATCCGTCTTCTCCTCAGCTTCCGGACAACCCGGGTCTTTCTTGTCGATCGAACTGCTGCTGCTGTTGTTATTATTATTGTTGTTGGCATTTTTCTTCAGCAGGCTCTTCTTGCTCCTGTTTAGCGTGTTAAGCTTGCTTTTGGAGCTGGTCTTGGGCTCCTCTTCAAAGCACACGTGGCCCTGGCGCGACGAGGAGGAAGAAGTGCCGGCCTCGTAATCGCCAGTCTGCGTGCCAGAAGTGGACGTGCTTGCATTCTTCCTGTTGGCCCGCTGGAGTGCGGCCTCAAGCGCCTTGTTGTCAATGTCGCCAGACACGGTGTTACGTCTCTTGCTGCGCTTCTTCTTGCCACGTTTTGCCATGCTCTCCATTTGCTGTCAAATAGAAAATGAGTGACGTTTTAGCATTCAACCCTTTTCATTGGACCGTTTTAGTACATGTACCGAAAACAGGGTTCCCACATTTTTTTTTGAGAATGAAATTTCCGGACTTTCCAGGTTTTTTCCAAGGTCATTTTTAAATCTTTCCATGACTGAAAAATTAACACAACTTTAATCCCATGACCCCTTTAAATTCCCTGACGTACCAGGTTTTTCCAGGTTGTGGGAGCCCTGAAAAACCAGCTTTTGCTTGGTGCTTCGACATGGGTCCTCCATGCCACATAGGTTTTACCTGGATGAAAGATCGCCTGAGGGAGGTCATCCTCCTGAATCCAGTGCCTGTGACGTCAATGGGCACGTCACTGTAGGGGTACTTGAGGGACATGACATAAGTCTTCTCCTCGGGTGTGGGCAGCTGGCGAAGGGCGTCTATATCCTCGTTGTCCAGCGACGAGGAGCCACTGTCCCCATCGGACGAAGAGCCCTTGGTCTGGGTGGAAATCACGATGGAGTCCAGGGTGTCGTCATCGCTCAGCCAATCCCTAGGCGCAGTGCTCATGCTGGCCGGCTGCAGAAGACAACAAAAATTGGTAAATCGGAACTTTGTCAAAGTCATGGAATCTCAAAACGCAGAACTCTCAACCAATTTCAACTTGAAAATACGCACTTTTAAGAACATGAGAGAAAGCAGGAATTGTATTAAGAGGGTTGCATTCCAGAATAAGCCTTTTTTTTAAATTATTTTTTAATTCAATTTTGGAAACTGTTAGGAACAACTGGAATGTACGAGGACCTAGCCTAAATAGTCTATTATTTGTTTCAATTTCTTATTTATGCATATGTATATTACATTTCATGGAAATATGCCCATAAAGTTTACCAGACCCTCTCCAATTATAAACTTTACGGACATATTTCCATGAAATGGAATATACCTACATATAAACAAATAATACAGTATTTATGCTAGGTCCTCGTACATTCCATTTGTTCCTAAAAGTTTCCAAACTTTAATTAAAAAATAATTTAGAAAAAAAAAGAGGCTTATTCTGGTATGCAACCCTCTTAAGTGCATGGAGAAAGCATGAATTTTATTTACAAGCTGCAAGGCGCTGCAGAATATTTCTGGCTAGCACAATGGGATATTTGGACAAATACGGGCATCACAGAAAGAGTAACCATATAAAAAAAAAATTACGGTGATGACTATGCATGACGCTCAGACAATTTTTAATTAAAAAATGACTTTTAAGCATGGAAAAACATTAGGAATTCGCATGGAGCCAACGCAGAAATTTGTTGGTTAAAATCTGAGTTTTCCTAATAAAGTACATGTTGGCAAGCAAATATGAAATTAACAATTCAGACAAATTCCTGTACAGTTTCTAGCTTCAAAATGGGGGGGGTGAAAAAATTCTGAATAATTGAATCTCACCCTTCGCATTTCAATTTCGACGTCGAAGTTGACCTTGACGTCCTTGAAGAAAGGCAGGCAGAGAAAGCACTTTGAAGATCGTCGTCCATCCTGTCGATAGCGGTCAATCTGTCGCATGACACAGACGGGGGAGACCACAGCCGTAGAGTACAACCGATGGATAAAGGCTGGTCGAGTGGACGCTGTAAACAGGCCCTTGTCCAGCGGTTGAGGGGCCGCATAGTGGTCACGGTGACTGCCGCCAAAGTCGGACAGCGTGCCCACGGCTGAGTAACCGGAAATGAAAGAGAAAAGAAGCAGTCATTAGGGTGAGAAGCGAGGCAAAACGAGCAAATTAAACGCATTTGGAGAAATTTTGCATAAAACATCAACTGGGATAAACTTTGTAACAACCCCTGGTTTTCTATTGTTTTTTTGAGCATGGATTTCTATGGTTGACAATAAGCTCATTGAAAAATTCCTATTGTTTTAAGCTGCTTTAATATATTGTCCAATGATCTAGCCAATACAATTAAAAGTCAATAGAATGTCAGGAACCAATAAAATTTCCCTAATGTTCTCCATGGAATTTTAGACCAGGGTTCAAAGTGGAAAGACACCCCAAGTTTGTTTTCACGTCTAATACATTGTTTAAAATTCATATTCATGAGCTAGTTCTCACAGAATTTACGTATACATGCAAGTAAGAAATTCCATCATGCATGTATTATTTTTGTCTTTCAATTTTAATTTCCAACATTAATTTCCTACATTAAAAACTTTTACAGTAATGTACTCAATATCATATAACATTTTTTATGTTGGATTGAGACAAAAAAAAAGGTAAAAAAATACAAGTACGTACCTAAAAGTTAAATCACTAGACAATCAAATTTTTCCCACAGGAAATTGAGAGAATATTCCTCTTATGGCAACGTCCCTATTACCCAGTTTAAGGAAAGGGGGTGGGGGGGGGTAGTAAAGGGTCACACCCACAATGCACCGGGTGTCACCCCTACCCGTCAGAGGGCGTTGGTTAGAAACATGGCGCCTCCTGCAACTTTAACCACATTTAAAAGCAATTTCGAAGCAGGAACCAGTTTAGTCATGATGTATTTATTTCCCCTCGACCTTTATTATAATCCTGTTGCTTTTTCGACTGTTTTCCTTATACAGTGTGCACTTTTTTAGCTTCAATCATCGAAATTTGGCGACAAACTGTATAGATACATAAAAACTCACTAAAACTGTATGGAGATGACTTTATCTGCATAGCTAATAAATTTTAATTACATGCAGTTGAACAAAATCCATAATATTATTTAACTAACGACAAATAAGGTCAAGCTTCAGTTTATCTTTTAAAGTGCTGCTAAACTACTAGAGGAAATTACAGTGCAATTACATTGCAAAACTACATTTCAAACTACAGTTTTAAAATAAATTCAAAGGGTGCAGTCTAATAACCAAATTATTAGCTAAAATTTCACGAAAGATAAATTGCTCTTTAACCCAGGAAAAACTCCGACGAAACAAAATCTGTCTTTCAATGAAATTTAGCACTTTTGATAGTGTAGAAATGTGACAAAGTACAAGACAGTTTTATTGCAGTTTTACTATAGTGTTTAATCAATTTTTACACTTCGGTCAAACTGCTTCAAATTACGCTGAATGTGAACCTCAGTTTGTTGTAGTTAAACTTGAGGATTAAACGGCAGTCACATCACCACATACAAAAAAAGGGGGGCATTTTCGAAGGCGATCAACCCCAGTCTAGTCTCCCCCTTTGTGCATTTTTCGTCGAAATGCCTCTGTCCTATAACCCCCACAACGTGCTTACACCTGGGAAGGTAAGCCAATAAAAGAAGTCTTGGCTTTTGCATAAGCGCTGTCAGGATTTCTGACACAGTTTTAATAAATTTCCCCTCTCGGATATCGTGGACAAATCGCTGGAACCGGTATACCTCATTCATGGGGTTGGTTTGGAGCTTCTAGCATTGATGAAAACGTCCCCTTGCCATAGAAAACGCAGTACAATGTATTGCCTCTTAACATTCAGTAACAAGTTCGAACAAGCAATACACCTCATTTTTTAAATGGTTTCAGCAGCAATCCTGGGATGCAAACGATAATAACTGAGATTAGTAATGGATGCTTATAAGTACTTGCTCGGTGCTGATGACACATCTTACTTCGCATTAACAACGATATATATATATAATTTAGTGTCTAAAACCCAATACATTTAAACACGAAAGCTCGTATAGTGCACCAAGCAGGCTCTAGTTAACTGCAAACATTGGAACATTGTGATGTTATTTACAATGCACGTACGACTATAAATCATAACAGGTGTATTTGGAGCACAATTTTATAAGTGTATTCATATTTTGCAACAATACAACGTTGCAATATTAGATGCGTTCATGAATTCTATCAAAATCTTGTTTTGGAAGACATGAAACTTGGACACTAGTATCTCGTAAGAACATGGCAATGAAATCCCATTTTGCAACAAGTTTCTAATGTACAATCTCCAAATATGCAGGTATAGTATTTTCGAATGACCCCTAGTGTATTGCTGAGCTATGGGAATGATGCAATGGGAGGGGGAGGGGGGGTCATAGTGGTGCAACCTGAAGAGGGAAATCTCTGCACTTTCAAAAAAAAGGCCGTTGCTCACCTACCAACCACTTCTTCCCTCAACAAAAAAGCAAATCTACCCCTAAAAATCCTTACAATAGGCCTAATAAAGCGCTGGCTTCCACGTCCTCTAGCGGTAAAAGGTGAGCTCATTGGCCAATGGGTGTAAGTCACAACAACGATCGAGGGCAAGGCACCTGTACAGGTAAGAGGGGGAGGTAGAAAAACATTCCCGTCATCTGGTTAAACTAGTTTAGGTGCCTGGAAGCCATTGAAGAAAAACATACTCAAAATTCCTCGAAAGCAGGAGGAGAGGAGTATTAAATAAGAAAAAAATGGCAGCCATTGAAAACACCTTACCTACCACACGATCGCAGGACAGACACAGATTACAGGATAGAATACATTACCCGGGAATTATTTAACTCATCCTATAATAAAAGCAGAGCTTAAAAAAACTGCTTAAAAATTACACCCAAAAAAAAAAGGAAGATAAAGTTTCGCAAGACGAAATTAAATCGCAAAGTTCCATTATCCTGAAATGGAACGAGCTGCACGTGCTGCTGCTGCTGACGTTATTTCCGCCAGGTGTCGCCCCGAGCCTGGTGCTGCTAGCAATTAATTAGTCATTAAACTTAATTTGGCCAAGATCCGTGGCTCGAATTAGCAATCGGCACAAAGGATGTTTCGAAATTAGCAAACTGCAATTATGAAGTTCAGTAAGCGTGCTTAATACCTGGTTCCTTGTGCAAAATTGCGCTTTTAAAGTTAGATCGAATCTGCTGAATACAGTGGTTAACAAAAATCATAAAAGTATCATCCTTGGGGGATAAAAAATTAAACAATCTTCTTTTTTGTACAAATGTAATTCACCTTACAAGTTTCTGCTCTCCCCTAAATTCCTCATAAAATCCCGACATGTTATATAAAATTTCACTTTTAAACTTGCATCGAATCCTACATGTTTATCATTGTACATCACACAATAAGATAAAGTTTTTTACCAAAAATTATACTTGAAAATCTTTAAAATAAAGCAATTGCGCTTTATATGCACGTACAAATACATCTCATATCATATACATGTATAAGAAAAAAAGTCCCGAATACAGGGTGACCCAAAATGAAGCACATTATAGAAAAACTCACTTTGACACATGAGATTGATTTCTTGTGCATGCATGCCCTGTCTACACATAATGTTCATAAAGACATCGACTAAGGTGTAGGACAATGCCATTTTCACAATTCTGGTGGGTGGCCATCGGATGAACCTTGACCTTTATTCGCTGCTGGAGTCCAGATAAAAAAAGAGGGTCCCTTGACCCCGGGTTCATGCAGGTAGGAGGCTCCACCAAACCAAAAAAAGTTGAAAAAGCAGAGGGCGTCGACTCTTTTCAATTAAAAGCGCTTAAGCCATGGCGGTGAAAAAAAATAACATTCAGTTTTATGTTAAGAATGCTAGTTTTTTTAATACCCTGCATTGAAAGTAGTGCATAAATACAACAGTTTGTAAATAAACAAGAAGTACATGTACATAGAAATTGAGGAACTTAATGAGAAGTATAAACCATATTCAAAATTTTGGCAGTTCTACATTTACTAATTGTTCTTAAATAACAAGGAAAAACTCGTCTTAATTAATGTTATACATTCTAAACAACAGCTGCAAGTTTAACGAAATATTTACTTTGAAAACATGCAAACAAATTTTGAACAAAAAAGGCCTAAGTTTTGTTAAATAATGTCAGTCGTATATTCTCCGAGATTTTAACAAATCATTATTTTTTTTTTGTTTTCGTTTTTGACGTTTTAAAACGCCAGTTTTTAAGACAGTTATAAACAATCTTAAAAATAAGTTAACTTTTTTTTCCCCTTGTTTTTCTACTCGATAATTTAGTTTTAGTTTCACTTCCCCGAAGTTTGAAAACTTCAAAATGTTTTGTCTGTTAGCCTAATGCTTCCCTAACTCGTGTCATAATCGTTTATAACTAAATTCAGACCCCCTAAAAATAGCAACAATGCCATTGCTTCGAGGTTTAGGTCGTGAACTTTTTCGAGTAATGCCAAAACAAAGATGGCGAACAGTGTTACCCGACACCCGCCATCTTTTTTTTTTTCTTTTACTTTCTCTCTTTCAACAGATATTTGACACTGGTTTATTAATAGATTTTAAAATATTTCGGCGAATAACAAATCGTGTTTTAGTTGAAAGATTGGTACCTGCGGAACTTGTTGCAGTTTTCCGCTTTAAAAACATTTTCACAAAATGTTTGCATGATAAATTCCTTTCCAATTTTTTTTTTTGCATTTTAAGATGTTACATAAAGTATTTACCGTATAATTTTCTTTCATAAAACATGTTTGAATTCGAGAAAATGTCTCACAATTGTAGAATTTAAGACAACGAGAACCATTTTTACAAAATTTTCAATGGTGAATGCATGCATGAAATAACCATTCTCTACAATTGTATATATAGGCCTACTACATACACAACACATCAGGCATACCCATATTTCAATTCATTTTGACATGATCCGGTATTCTAATACATTTTCAATCATTTACTATCACTCCATTTTAGTGCTCTATAGCAATATAAAGCATTTATACTAACACTACATCTAATACATCTATATACATCTACATGTAAATAATCATAGTATTTTGCATGCATAGCTCATCAAGCATGCACTGTTGCACATATTTCAGCTTATTTTGGCATGCTCTAGTACCTAAAGAGTTTTTTAGAACTTCTTAGCAAACATACATTCTAGTATGATTTTCAATCATTTATATCAAGTACACTGTACTCTCTTCTAATACCTATACTACACTATGTAATGGTGCATAGCAGGACTTCATATACAGTATAATACTGCCATAAGTGCTCGAGTTGTGGGACGTTATTTAGGGTGGCCTAGCCTTCCCTCCGAGAGTGACCCCCCGCCATTAGGCAGCGAGGTCATAGGTCACGGGTCCACTCGAGTTTTACAAAACGCGTACAGCAAAAGAGGACCAGGGGTAACGAGTTACCCGTAAAAAAACGCGTTGGTGGTCCTCCCCAAAACGCTGATAAAGAGCGAGAGTGGCAGCAACTGCTGGACCCCCAAAATGACCCCCCTATCCCTTCCGAAACCGGGAACTTATCTTACCCGAAATCCCCAAAAAAACCCAAAAATAACGGGGGGTGGGGGGAAGGGATAGGTTCCTAGGGGAAGAAATTGGACATTTTTAAAAGGCACTCGAGAAAGCTAGGGAGTGCCTGGAGGACCCAAACTTAGAAACCGCAAAAACCGATATTTTTCACCGAAAATGTGAGGTTGGGACCCACGAAATCACTATACAGTGGTGCGAAAAATTTCAATTGCCATTCTAAAGGCACTTCACAAAAATCTACAGGGTGCCCGTAAAGCCCGTAAAATATCCAACTGAATCAAAATAACACATCAGTTTACGATACTCGGATGTCCTCTATCAGTTGTTTCATAATGCCCATAAACTCGATGTATCCCCTGTATTCAGTTTTTATTGGAAAACCTAGACTAACCTCTTCGCCATCTCTTTTTCTGCTAAAACTTGCCTAGTTTCAGTGACTCATTTTGATGTTTCCATGTAGTATACCATTATATATTCGCCTATGTATAATATTTTTTTTTTCATCCTATGAATTATAGGTCTCGCGAGGGCGTTGATGTACAAACCCCTCCTTGATTTCCCACCCTTTTCCCCTATCCAAAAAGCCTTTCCAAAGCCAAATCTTATGCTTTTCTACGGCCTCACATTTTTTAGTATTATTATTTATTACTTACCCTCGTTCGCACCTCAAGTATATATATAAAAACGCTTTTTATGGGGCCCTCCACCATCGTGGTGGACGGTGGAGGGCTCTTCCGATAAGTATCTTAAACAGTTAGAACTTGATTTTGCATCAATTTCCGTATTTTCGAGCTATACATGTATTTGCTATATATTGGGTGTCCCAAAAGTTTTGCACTGTATACTCAAGAACACAATCACTGAAGACATCATGCATGTTTATCAAGGAAATTTATGAAGTATATAACGTATATGCAAAAGCACGAGGATAAGACAACACGATTCTTTAATGTTTTCCAGGATCTGCATTTGACATCCACCCTGTATATTTGTCATATCAGGCTGAAGTAAAGCATACGACTAGCCTGTTCTCTATCAAAAATTGTCGGCTTAATAAGCTAACTTCGTCTGCACTCGTTGACCCTGGCCAAGTCTTTGTTAAGTGTTCCTTTTTTTCTTCTTAATCCGTCCTCCTTTTCATTATTTACGAATTTTAAATTAAGAGCGACGGGATAACAGCACAAAAGACAGTTTATATTATCCTGATAAGTGTAGCGTATCGCCAGAGCAAAAGAAAGCTTTACTTAACGATGGCAACGGACGAATGGGTTGAACGCTGATAAGCGATAACGTATACGAAAAAAAACCAGATAAATGCCCCCACTAATATTATTTTAAAAAAATGAAAGTTTTAGCCAGGCCTGCTTTCTATCGAAAATCTCCAATGGTATACACGAGGCCGCCATTGTTGGTCACGTGCCACATCCAAAAGGTTGCCTAGGTAACGTTCTTTTATCTGTTCACGCGCCTCATGACACTTTCTTTTATATAATACAGTATAGGAAGTCTGGTAAAGTGACCACCTCTGTGTGATGATGTGTGACGAGGGGGAGGGGGTTAAAAAATGTGACGTCACATCAATGCGCTATTTTAAATAACAAGTTTGATCAAATTTCAGTTTTCCATTGCCTCCTTTTTAATGCATGTACATGTTTTCTCCTGGAATATCAGAATGCAGTGCTTTGTGACGTCATATTTGAGGGGTGGTTTGACTTTTTTTGACTAAGTGTGACATGGGGGGGATGATGTTGTTCAAAAATCGCATGACGTCATTTATGGACATCCCCATAGTCCCTATCTCTGCAGTGACCATGCACTTTTCATAAATTGGTTTCAGAGCACATCTATTTTTTCCTTCATAAAAATTCTTGTATAGTGACCACCTGTATTGTAATTACCTACTAATGTATAATATATCCACTATTTTAAATAAAGAAGAAAAGTATGTAAGTTAGGAACGAATATATAGTGATGAACCTTGAAGTAGCATTAATAAGCTCACAGTCGGCATGGTTGTGTATGGTCATCACTTTAGCAGATTCTGCAAATAGAACTATCCCTCAAAATAGCACAACTTTTAGTTTCGTCCCAACGGCTCGCGCTATTCACAGGTTTTGGTGTATATTCCAAGTTCAAAACAAATGCCAAAGCCAGCATGTCATAGGCGATGTTTAGGGTTGATTAGAGGGGGATATATTTCCCCAGTTTTGATTAATGCCATCTGCCCTCAATAGTTCTTCCCAATCGATTAACACTCCCTTTTAATGCGGCATCAGGGGTCTCTCTATGGAATCGAGGGGAACGTACAAAAACGACTGTTTTGTTTTGATTTTTGGGTGTGGAACCCTTTGAGACACGTGGCCCTTGAACCAGGTGCGACCGTCCGCCAGAGGGAGCGCCATGCCTCAAAACCCCCTCCTTATTAAGCAAAAACAACATTTTAATTCCCATAGAAAAATAACGGGAACAAGAGGGGGGGGGGTGAGTCTCTGGACAAGCCCTAGAGAGCGGATACTTAAGGTCCCCATCAGGGCCTCGCCCGTTGCGCCATCTGCCGTTTCGTAATCCCGTGCTTTTTATCCCTCTTTTTTCCCACTCCCTGAAAAATGTCCAGAATGAAGAGGGCGCTACGACCCCTTCATATATGACGTTATAAACGAGCTTTTCCCCTCCATTCTTTTCATGCCAATTGAAAAACGCTTTTGGGCTGTAAGCTGATTGCTATTTAAGTTGATCCGCCATTTGCCTTTACCCCCAGGCTCCCCCTGTTGGAAACCGGAAGTTATTCCCTGTTGAGGGATATTTCCGTATCCTTTCCCACCTAGCCATATATGGAATTCTATGTGGGGGTGGGGATAATGGTGTTAACGAGCATTTGTCGCCATTCTAGAAATACCTTTTTCTAAAAAAAAAAAACGATATGAAATTCAGGGAAATATCCATCGATCTTGGTGCTAGAAATTTGCTTTTGCCTTAATACTTTGGCGCAGCCCTGTACATTTCCCAATCAAGCGGGGTGTCCCATAAGTCCTGCATGCCCTTGCCTTATTATTCTGTAATTCGTCACTTCAGTGATGGCTGACATATCCGAGTGTCATCTACATAAAAGCTTCCCATTCTGATCAATAAAGTCCAATGAAGTCAAAAGTATCCATCTGCTGTTTGGGGCCCAAATCGATAAAGAGGGAAAGGGATTTGTGCTTTTGGCTTTGAGAATGGCTGACACGTGTCACCCACCCGTCGTAAGTCTGCCCCGCCCGTCGTTATTCGTTCCAGTCTCGTGACCCCCTGACCCCTCCCCCATCCACCCTTCAACGGATACCTCGTATCCCATCTGGAAATTAAGCCTGGCTTTTTGATGAAACCCTGGCATTTTGGACACTCAAAATGGCTTCCATATCCGTTTCCTGTAATCCCCTTTTTTACAGAAAGTGTTGCATAATGCCCCATATGTCGTCAAATTAGCCATATATTACAAAGTAAATTGCCTGTTTTTTTGTTACAAAAGTATGAAAAACTAGAACACTAACTTATGTACATTATAAAACAAAAACTCATATTAGAAAAAAATAGACGAACACAATGGATTTCAATAAATAATTGAAATTACAGATTACTCTGAAATACAATTCAACCAGAAATTAGACACACATAAATATGGCTCATATACACTGTATAGGATGTAAAGTAAATTTTGGAGGATCATGGATTTCGAAAATTATTCCTAAAATTTTCAAGGACCAACAGTTCTGTCAATTACCACAGTGATGCTTATCAGAAAATCATGAATTTTTGGAGAAATTCCACAGAACAGAATGAAGATTCTCCAAAAAAAAAGTGCCAAAAAAGGAACCATTGTATAAGCATCTGTTTAACTATTAGGTAGGCCTACTACAATTTAAACTGCATGCTATACTGCCATACCTTATTCAATGAGGAAATTTGGTCTATATTTATAGTGAAAGTTAAATACAAAATTAATACATTGTATTTATTGAAAGCATACAAGATAACAAGGGTAATAAAACCAGCAATTCTACTATAAATCAACTTGATAACGTTTGAAAAACAGTATTTTTATCATATTTTTTCCAATTAAGTATTGCGTTAAACTCGACTTTTCTGATATGAACCATTAATGACTCCCATTAATTATACAATGTATAATGCATGGACCTTTAATGTATAAATCGATGAAACCTGTCCACTAGGGATAAATTCAAGTAAAATTAAATCCACTCATTAGTGGAGTGAAGAGCACAAGGTGAAACCTCAATTAAAACACTTAATCCTTCCATTGTTTAAAAAGGGTTAGATTTCCTTTTGTTTCCTAACAAACACCGGGACGTTCCTAGTGGTAATGTCATCCGTGTTGAAGGCTACTGCAAATGGGGATCTCGACCCTAACCAGACATCGAATGGGAAAACATTCAACACCATTTCCGCCGTAAATAACGCTCGTGTGACAAAACCCATTTTTTCACCCACGTCTACTATACATAAAAGTCTTCCACACTTCCTCGTACGTTTAAAAACTATAGCGAGCAACACTATATAGGATTCTAGAAAGGCGTTTGACTATTCGAATTCTTTGCGCTTGCGCAGCCATAAAGGCTATCTCCCATGATGC
>JAQGCC010000364.1:0-40050 GCA_034698905.1 Xestoiulus laeticollis
TCTCTCCTAGGAGATATTTGCAAGGCACTTGAGTTTAGATTGCATAATATATTAGTCCTCCCGCATTAACGGCTATTGATATTGCACATCAAATAATGGACAAACTCAACATCTAATACACCTTATCTCTATTGTGCAATTGTGTTACATACTTATTTTATTTGTGCACGCAATGAGTCCCACCCATCAGACTTGGAATGTTAAGCCTATAATATATTTTAATTTTAATCAATCTTGTTTATCTATATTAGACCTATACCTAACCACGAAACGCTTTTTACAAACCTTGTATGAACGTGTTTTGAATATAATTATCTGTAAAAAAACACTTTTCAGTTATCAGATTGGTTGTCCATGTTGGATAGATCATGTTATCCGGATTTGCAGGATGTTGCTTTTATAAACCTCACATATACATTCTCATCGGTCACTGGTCTTGTCTATACTCATAATTGGTTTATTATAGCCTTTAATATTTATTATCGTCATCATCATTCTCATCAAAGATAATTGGCTTAATATAAAAGGTAACAATAAAAAGTTTACCTTTGGAATGTATCTTTTAATGTTGCATCTAATAATGAAAAAGGTGTAAATTGTTCACTAGACAATGGATTGGGCTGATGCCTTACTACAATTTCAAAAGTGAATAACAACATAACGTACATTAAGTGGCTAAAACATGCATTGTTGTAATGTGGCGTCAAATATGACAGAATTATAATTATACGTTGAAAGAGTGAAAGGGTAATGCATTCGAGCATTGTTAAACTCGTGGTCATTGCTCTAGAATGCTAGAAGGACAACTGAAACAAGTCCTTGTTATGAAATATGTGTTAAACTTTAAAATGCAACCTCATGGGCCAACTGCATTTTGCATGAAACACCAGTTTTGCATGAAACACCAGTTTTGCATGAAACACCAGTTTTGCATGACAGGTACCACATTTAATTTGTGGATTGGATTTCACGTTGACATGCAGACATTGTGAGGACATAACTTGTCACGATGATAAATCTAATGTTGTTATGCAGGTTTCTGAATGTAAAACTGCATTGCAACACCTTGAAGTTTTTTTTTTTGTATCCAGAGTCACACGAAGGTGCATTTCTTTGTAAGCTTATAGATACTTTTTAATGAAAACTTGCATTTTCCAATAATTTACACAAAAAATTGTTTCGAAAAATAATCTTCATCCTACCAATGCTGCATAAGGAAAATGCATTGTTTATTACCTAAGGCGAAAAATTAAAACAAATTTTATGAGAAACCTAACATTTAAGCTGTCAGTGAACGGTAAATGGGTGGCCAAATGCATCATCAGGAGAATAGCTTGTTTTTAGCCAATTCGCATTAGTAATTTTTTACACCTGACTATATCTCCTACTAGTCAACATGTACTTCATAAGGTTACGTTTTTTTCTATAAGATGGTTGCCCACACTTGTGTTGCCAAGGTCGATTGGAACACTCTAGGTTATTAGGTCACTATCCTATGCTTTAGATAGCTGACCACCTTTGTTTCGTCTTTTACGTTTAAAAGTCAACACCAAATGCATAAAACCATTTTGCATAATAGGAATTCGTCCGTTGCAAATTTTATGGTCCACTTCATTAAAGTTTGCAGTATTTCAAATAGAAATTCTTTGCAATTAAGATGCATTCCAACAAAAGAATTCCATGGAGAAGACTGTAGAAATGTATGGTGCACAGCAAATTAAAATAATTGGGTATGAATGATTTTTAACGGATTTGTTATGTTTACTTTGTTGCTAATTCAACGAATTTCTACGAAAATTTTAACTCCGGTTAGTTTTCTCCAAAGCACGAAACCCAGATCTGGTTCTTGTTGACCCACATGCCATCCTCTTCAGGTGGGGTGAAATCAGAATATGAGTAAGCACGCCCTGAAGGTGCCATTACCTCAAACAACAAAGAAACTCTCTTCGTCGAAATATTTTTGGCGTTTAAATGGTGCACGATGAGTCACGATATGACCAATCATTTTCATTTGAAAAAAATGCACTTGAAATTGACCATGATTTGATGCAAGGTACTACCACCCTCCAGATAACTGTCTACCACCACACCCATAGTTTCCGTTAGATAATAATGGCTTTCTATTCAGGGATTAATGATCGTTATTGAATATACATACATGTACATGTAATGTGTATTCTTCTTCGTCTGATTAAGTTTTGAAAAGTTTAGTGCAGATCAAGCAGTAGGGTAGCATACGTTATCATGGCGCCGACATACTGAAAAATAAAAATGTTCAAGTTAACAATGATGTTATTATGTTCTTGATTGCTATTAAAAACTTAATTTAGAATGTGACTTAAGCTTATAATGACCAATTAAAAAGTTTGGGGGACAGTTTACAAGATCGTGTTTACAGAGGATATAAAATGTACTCGTACATGAATAGGCCCTACATTTATATGAAATATCTGGATATCTGACGAAATGCGTTATTATTCTAACAGATTTTGAAAGTTGTAACAGATTTTAAATGATTTAAAAGTTGTAATAGTGTTTGAAAAATAGTACAGATTTTTCAAGTTGTAAGAGATTAAAGTTATAACAGATTTTCAAAGATTTTGAAAGATTAAAAGTTTTAAGAGATTTCGAAGGATTTAAAAGCTGTAATAGATTTAGATAGATTTAAAAGCTGTAACATATTTTGAAAGTTATAAGAGATTTTAAAAATTGTAACAAATTTTGAAACAGATTTTTAAAGCTGTAACAAATTTTGAAACAGATTTTTTAAGCTGTAACAAATTTTGAAACAGATTTTTAAAGCTGTAACAAATTTTGAAACAGATTTTTAAAGCTGTAACAAATTTTGAAACAGATTTTTAAATTTGCAAGAGATTTTGAAAGTTATAGCAGTTTTTTTAAAGATTTTTAAATTTGTAACAGATTTATAAAGCATAAAATCAAAAAGAACTAATGACTGTATAAGTTTAAATGCGAACTAGCAAATAATAAACTTTCGGGAACCAAATTTTCATAAAAAGGTGTTGACTGGAGGTTAAATTATTTGTCCAAGGTTTGCCTTTCACAAATACAATTAAAATTGTACAATTAAAAATATAGTTACTTACCGCTAACATAGCTTTTCTGTTATATTTGAAAATCCCCCATCCAGTAATAGCTGCACATTGGTTTCTGTAGCAGGTTATGTACAACATCGATGCCTGTAAAATCTGAAGAAACAATACAAAAAAGATGTAGAGGAGCTTCATTAAATTAGCATCCAGAATTTTACATTTATATATTTTTTCCCATTATGTAAGCTTGCATATAGTACTTATTTACATGTACTTGCAATCGTTTATTTTTAATTCATCTCTACATTCCTTAATAATAAGATATTAAGAGCAAAGCATCTTACTGTTAAATGTTCCGAAATTTCATCTCCATCATCAAGGTCTTCTTCATTAGTATTTAGTAGGGCATTAATACAACACTGGACATATTTCAAAGTATTACAAACCTGCATATAAAAATATTAATGTTATCTATAGTGTGGCACTACTGTGGCATATGTAAGACAGTCTAATTGAATATCCTGCACGTCTTACCTGGTCATTAATAATCATTGAAAAATAAGCAAGTGCTACGAATAATACGATGCAGGACACACTGTGAAAAATATCCAAAATTGAATATAGTGAAGTTGTGAATAACAATCGAATATCAAAGCCCATGATCACGATAAAACGCAATGTCCACAAATACGCAATTTCAGTGAAAATATCATTGTCCAATTTCAGATATGCACACACGCGATGATGACGCAGTATTAGTTTAGCCAAATTTTTGCAAATATCTGCCCTTTTATGTCCAACTTTCAAATCTTTGCTAGGTAGGAGATTGACAAACAATCGATGCAGTAAAATACAAGTAATGCAGTATACCAACATCCATATGTCAGTGAATATTTCGATAAACAAATACATTATCGTAGCAATGATATATAATGTTGAATTTCTGCCAAAATTGTATTCTTCCTTTGACAAATTATAAACGTCCAATGATTCCGTTTTTGGATATTTGACTACGTCGATGCTTTTGCAAATCAAATATCCTAGCCAAAATGCTAAAATGGCAAAAGTGACACGAAAGGTGCAATTCCTTAATTTTTGTATTAAATTTTGAAATTCTGAAGATGGCAATACCTCTTGTAAGCAACTTAAGATTGCCGAAAGTAAGGTAGAGAATTTTTGAGCTCTGTGCCATGCTATGAGATAAGTTACTAAACCATTCAAAGAAACACACAATGGCATTAAACGAAAAAATATTGCTATTGTAATGCTTCTCGTCTTGAAAATAGCAACATTATAATTTAAAACAATAATGCATGTTGTTATCATTAAAATCGAGCTGAATATTTTGAGTGGTATTTGAACTCTAGATGCTGGGGCACAACTGAGTTTTATCCCATAAACAAATAATATAGAATCGAATAAGTTTACAAGAGGTACTGCTTCAACCTTCATTTCAGGACTAATTTTGGCCATATTACTTATTATTTGAAAAAGCAAAAATTTAAGATGCAATTTGATGAATGCTTGGTTTTATGAGCAAGAGACGAATGCCATGAACGCAGTAAATTTACTGCAAATAATCAAAAGTGATTTTTATGTGTATTGATTAATACTTTAATATTATTTGAAATTTTACACCAGTTTTTAATAGGCTAGTTATAGAAATAAGTAGAAATAAATTTAATGCCCATGTTATAAGAATGCCACAAGAGGATCCAAACCACATTTCTATGGATGGTAATACTATATTTTAGCAAAACCATTAGCTATTATTGATTCTTCTTAGACTTCCCTAGGTGATGAAATGATGGCCAAAATTTGATCCAATTTCTTCTCTGTAACGTTAAGCTGAAAAAGTTAGTTTAGAATGGGGTTGAACAAAAGAATTGAAAAGTGGTTTTAGTCCAACAGTTTCTATTGCATAATTCATTACTTTATGCTCAATGCGAAGTAATCTAGCTAGCATAGTAGTTGCCTTTAGTGCACCTTTGTCTTGCATTGGGTTCGGAGCACTTGGTTTACCAATAGTACGCTCCAATCTTTAATCAATAATGCAAAATGGAATAAGTTTATAATATTAAGATGAAATATAAGTGTAGAATTACATCATACTATATCTTCTAATAGTTTTGACCTAGTTCTTCCCCATGGAGAAATTAATGGAATTGCATACCTTCTCTGTAATTCTTTTATTCGAAACATCATATTTAAATGTCCCTGGGAGTACTGTTCAATAACATCCTGAACGTCATAGGGTTTTTTAGCTTGCATGAAATGTCGTCTTGCTACAGAAAATTGCATTTTTCTGATGGCCCTGATGGCATTTTTATGTGTTTCTGTCAGCCTAAATTCAAGTATTTTTTTTAATTTCCGGCATTAATATAAACAGATTTGTGATATTGATAATGCGTTAATTACTCTGTTATTCTTTGGGGTTGTTCATTCTCATAATCCACTTCGTCCATTGATTCAGCTCCACTACAAAAATCGTTCGTATCCATTTTAACATCGTTTAAACTGCTAGTTGACTGTCCGTGCAAATCTAGAATATGACAATAAATAAGTCAGCTCTCGAGATAACGAACGTCAAGAGGATGGGATAGTCGTTCGTTATATCAAGCGTTCCTTATACTGAAAGGCCTGTTTTTACACTTTTTTTTAACTCCTTTGCGGCTTTCATGGCATCTTATGATACCATTCATTAACCATCATTAACAGTATTCTTCTGTCTTCTATTGAACACCAGAATTAGGCATTAATTTTTGTCAAATATTGAAGTCTATACACTAAAAAATGCTGAAGTACATGTATTCTGAGTACTAACTCCTTAAATAAGCGTTAGAATGGTGTATAGTTATTAACTTTTAAAACCATACAATCCTTAAAATCAATGAAATTGTGAATCTTATGACACAACAAGATGCTCTTTGTCTTTGACCTACGACATCGAATTGCTGTTCGTTATAAGCAGTCATTTGATATTGTGAGATGATGAAGGGATAAGCCAAATCGTTCGTTATACGGAGAAGCTAATACATGAGATGATAGCCTTTTAGGCATTTTAATTAGTCGTGACCAGCCACTGTTCGCTATATAGAGAGCTGAGTTTGTTAGAAAAACTGGCTATTCAGAATTTTTAATAATCATTGACGCTGAAAGAAAGCCATGAATTAAAATTTTAAACTCCCAAGAAACATTACGTAATTAAGTTAATATTATTAAAATATATGCCTTAATTTTCTACATTTATACATACCAGTTGTGGATACTTCATTGAATGCATAATTATCTTGGCCACCACTGTGTCTTTTCTCGCCTTTTTTTTTAGTATCTGGAGTGGATGTTTCAGATCGAGATCTTTGCTTTTTTCGCAAATATCCACTCAATTTCTTTTTACTCTAAAACGAGGTAGATAAAAACAACGATATCTTACTTGTTGAACTTAATTGAATATCATGCAAACATTTCCACTTACTAAACTTTCATATTTGGATGGCTGAAGATGTATTCTCCACGTTGCTGATGAAGACATGGAGCTTTCCGTGACATGACATCTCCAGGCGCACTTAAATCAATAACACATTTTATTAATTTTCATGTCTATTCGCAAAGATCCAATTATATGGGAGTTAACGCACACTCACTTGAATTAAAAATGCAGCTGCTGGAAATTGCCTGCTGAAATGCTTTTGCCTTTGCTTTTGTTGAACTTTTAAGGCAAATCCAGAACCAAGAATGCCCTGAGAAGTCAAGTTTCAATTTGAATAATGATTTGCAGAGAAAAATCAAGTTTGATGACTTAACTTACCGAAGGGAGTGTAATAAAAGAAATAATAACTAAGGAGAAAAAGCATGTTACAGCTCGTCCGGCCCATGTTCGAGGAACTTTATCTCCATATCCAATTGTAGTATAGGTCGCCTTTTTTAAAAATTCAAGTTAGTTACACATAAAATCTCAAAAAATGCAGGTTTACAAATGTACTTACCACTCCCCACCATAATGCATCTGCGTAACTTTCAAAGTCTGAATGACCCTTTTCATCCAGCACGTCTTTTTCAGCCAGATATATAAAGTAAGATGAAAATATCAGCCCCAAAAATCCGATATATGAAGTTGTGATTAGCTCCTGAAATATGTTTTTTTTTTGACATTTGATATTAATATTTTGAAAAATATTCATTTGAGTATCGTTTTTATTCATAAAAACGCCATGATTATATATTGCAATACTGTTCAAGGTGTAATATACATTATTCAGTTATCCAATAAGCAGTTTAAAGCCGTAGTTAAACTACATTTACAATAAGCTTATAGTGAAATTACATGTATATGATAAATTCAAGTTGCAAACACGTGAATTTAAATACATTGTGTATACAATTTGAAAAATAATACCTAAATGTACAATATATTATATTTTTTATTAGTACTATTATAAGTTGTTACATAAAACCTGTTAAACTAATGCTTAAATGAATATGTAATGTTCCATGTCATAATTTTCTACCTCTTCCAATTCCCCAATAACCACTTTACTGACTTTTGAAAATTAAAAATGTTTGTCTTTTTCCATGTCACTTATGTCACATTGCGAAATGGCATAATTTCACATTCTTATGCTAATGATAATGTAATTGCTTACTTACCAGACGATGGACATATATCACTGAGCCTAACAAACGCCAAGTTCCACCTTGTCTATCAACTCGTAGCATGCGAAGAATTTGCAGGAACCTAACACCCCTATTTAAATAAGATTGACAAAATAGAAGCAATTTGCATTTAAGACTATTAAGATGGTAATTTTATTTGATTTTGTTTTAATTTATAAATAGAACAAGTTCAGATGCCAAGTTTGGCAGGCAATATAGTAGGCATTTTTAAGTTGTCATTAATGCATAAGTTTTAATTGCAACGAGATATCATAATTAAAAATTACCTAACAGCAGATGCTGCAAATACGTGTCCATTTGATCCCATAAATAATACAAAAAGTGATGAACCTATGATTACTGCATCTAATATACATAGTCAAAGTATAAATAAATTAAAACTTAAGGCTAGCACATTATCAGTATTTTTTTAAATAATTTTTCTAAACAATTCTCTTCTCACCTATAATGCAAATTGGTTTTCGTATAAATTTGAGTCTTCCACAAATTCCTTGATATTTTCCACGGCATCCTGCTGACCAAACTCGAATTAAATACTCAATTGTCAAAAAAACGACTAGCCAAATTTCCTAAATAAATTGCCAGGAATAGTTTTCATTAATTTCATTAGCTTGGATTTCTCAACTTTATTATGTTATTTGATGGATATTAAATGTGTAATATGATTTAAGCTTTAAGAAACTTTATATCAGTTAATGATGTGGTAAGATCCAGGTTAAGCTATGTCAGATTTAATAATTCGTAATTATAATAATGAACTTGGACTTGCTTACCATCCAAAATAATGTTTCGTTTGCTATAATGCTAACCTCTTTCACAGTGGAAAGTACACTGAAAACTAAGCATGACAAGACCATACAAAATCTATAATGAAAGAAATAGCAAATACTTGTATTAGTAATTATTAAAAACTATATCCTTATCTCGTGATAAATCATTTAGAATTTCCACAATAGTCTTATATTTCATGTTAAATGTAACAAAAGTATAAAATTCTACTCACACTGTGCAATGATAAATAATACACTTATATCCTTCCGGCCTTTCCAAGAAATTGTAAATTTTTGCCTTACTTGTCACAGGTCCCATGACAAGTCTTGGATCTTGTTTAATAATTTGTCTGCTCCATAAAACATTTTGTGATATTACATCGTTGGGTGACACCGGTGGTGTTTTCTTGGAAATACTATTTCCATTATTCATATCAATAGCAATGTTTTTAGCCTTTTGAGATGAAAAATCCATGACAAAATTGTGGTAATGACAAACACGATCTTATTCTTGTGACTGCAGAGAAGGAATGAACTATTCATTTTATTTGGACTAATTGCAAAATTTGGGCTGCTTTGACATTTGGAATGGACATTTAAAATGCTAGTCAACGTTAGCAATTTTTAAGCCGAGATTAGTAACGTCAAGAGATGTGGTAAAAACAATACAGTCATAAAAATGCTCATATACTCTAAGATTAGTTAAAGATTTAATTTAGGTCGAAGCAAGTCAGTATGATTGAAATAAAGAACCGCATTAAAGTAGTCACTAGTCCATGATGTTTATAAACAACAAAATATTAAGTATAATTATACATGTTACAATGACTTAATTTAGATAAAGCAGAGGTTAAGATGTGGCATAAGTTTGTAGAACATACAGGTTGGAAGATTTGTGATTGATAGGCTGAAATGTATTTTTATGAACAAATAGATAGTGAAAACTGAATGTAACCTACATGTATATTGATATATTTTGCACATAAAAGTTACATTAAAAACTATACAACTGGATGGTATGTCACGCTATACGTTCACTTCATTAATGTGGCACAAATATTACATTGGCCATGTTTGCATGGCGAATTATCAACAGAGCACTTGTTGAAACTGTGGAAAATTTTGATATTAACGATGTAACGTTTATTTAATCTAGACATAAAAATTTCGCAAACTCATCCAATACCTGAAAAACTGGTTTTTTTCTGATTGGGATGCTGGGAGGAGGCTTTTTGTGTGATAAATTGCTAATTCTGAAAAGTAAAACTGTTCTCCCTTCCTTCCATTCCTCGCACTTTGTGGCGATCATTGTTCACGTGCAAACGTCAAAAATAACTTCATGTTTCAAATACAAATGATGTGAAATCAGAGTAGTCAACAGCCTTAAGAATTATTTACCAGCTTTATTGAAAACTATTGTTAAGAAACGACCAAGATTTGAACTTGCTTGGAAATCACGTTAAAAGGTAACCTTGAAATGTTATTTGGTTCCATAGCATGCATTGCTCAAGTTTAATCCATCCTTAAGCACAAATCGATGATATTCATACAAATATATTTTTTACAATGCATTGATATGATATGATGCATTTATAGCATTTTTAAGGATATTTACAATGCATAGATGATATTTCAATGCATTGATCATATTTTCAAGGATATTTACAATGCATTGATGATATTTTTAAGGATGTTTACAACGCATTAATGGTGTCTATAGGGATATTTACAATGCACTGATGCTTTTTTTAGGATATTTACAATGAATTTATAGCATTTTTAAGGATATTTACAATGCATTAATGTTATTTTTTAGGATATTTACAATGCATTAGTGATATTTTAAGGATGTTTACAATGCATTGATGGTGTATATAGGGATATTTACAATGCATTGATGATATTTTAAAGGAAATTTACAATGCATTAATGATATTTTTATGGAAATTTACAATGCATTAATGATATTTTTTAGGATATTTACAATGCATTAGTGATATTTTTAAGGATGTTTACGATGCATTGATGGTGTATATAGGGATATTTACAATGCATTGATGATATTTTAAAGGAAATTTACAATGCATTAATGATATTTTTATGGAAATTTACAATGCATTAATGATATTTTTATGGAAATTTACAATGCATTGCAGATCCTATAGGATATATAGGATGTTTATAAAGATATTTACAAGAATATTTATAAAGAAATTTACAAGAATATTTATAAAGATATTTACAAGGATATTTATAAAACTTTTTACAATATTTACAATGCACATAAAGCTATCAACTTTTTTTTATTAATTTCATTACCTAAGTGATTATCAAAACTAACGTACCACTCCTTGAACTTTTGGAAACTTTTACCCTTTAGGAAACATGACTTGCATCTGGCTTACATCAACTCTAATAATTTGTTCACTTATGGCAATTACTGTGAACAGTGATGACTCTAGTAAAGAAGACAACGATGAATCCCTGCCTGTATTTGACTTCATTATAGGTTCGTAAACTATTTTATAACTTTCTGTTTAATTTCATGCGATAGCATTTTGATCGTACTTTATCATTCCTTTGAAAATGGCAGAATCAGAATGGCAAAATATTGACTCTTTCAGAATTTCATAAAATGTTTTTAATATTTTAAAGATTGTGAAACTATGGCATTGCCACTCATCATAAATGTTTATAATTAATTTTTATAAACGATTTTTTTTAGTGTTGGCTCTCTTTATGATTTAATTAATTACGTTCATTTATTCTGACATAGTTGGGGGAGGATCTGCTGGATCAGTGTTGGCAAATCGTTTATCCGAAAAACCAAATGTTAAAGTACTACTACTAGAGGCTGGTGGAGACCCAATATCTAATCCAAATGTTGCCATACCAGCAAATTGTAGAAATTTACAATTGACAGATCAGGATTGGCAATATGAAACTGAACCTCAGAATAATACGTGCTTAGGGCTTAATGGCAGGGTCAGTATATAATTAATGGATCTTGACTCGGACATGGTTCCAAAGCTGTAACACTTAATTGTTGTTATTATTTTAACAGAGAAGTAAATGGCCACGTGGAAAGGCACTTGGTGGTACCAGCAGTATAAATTATAATCTTTATATCCGTGGAAACAGACGTGATTACGACAGATGGAAGGACCTAGGAAATTCTGGTTGGGGCTACGACGATGTTCTACCCTACTTTAAGAAATCAGAAGATAACCAAAACGCCGCATTTCTTACCAGTAAGTTATTTACCATTTCCATGCCCTGGCAAAAAGCAATAGAGAAATGCTATGATTTTTTATTGTTATTTGACCTATTGGTTTCTATTTTTGACAATAGGATCATAGTAAAATCCTTTTGTTATAACTCGTTTGAACTGCTTTAATTTATGTCCAATTATCCTGTCATTAAGGGGGAACTGAACTGCATGTTTTGCTATGGGGAAATTTTACAACATACTTTAAAAAAAACTACTTGTTATAATACAAAAGCAAAAATTGATAAAAATGCAGTATTTTTGTGGCTACTGCATGATCAAAAGTTCATAATTTTCCCATCTATAGGGAATTTTTAAAAATTTAAAAACTAAAATACGCCACTAGGTGGCAGCATGTACTCGCACGTTGTGTATTCCAAAAAAATGAAAAGTATTTTAGTTTTTAATTTTTTTAAAATTCCCTATAAATGGGAAAATTATGATATTTTGATCATGCAGTAGCTACAAAAAGACTGCATTTTTATCAATTTTTATTTTTGTATTATAACAAGTAATTTTTTTAAAAGTATGTTTTAAAATTTCTCCATAGCAAAACATGCAGTTCAGTTCCCCCTTAATACATTCTATGATCCAGCCAATACAAATAGACCTATGACCTATGGTCAGTAGAATGATGGAAACCAAATAAGACCTATAGAATTTCTCCATGTGCTGTATGGAATTTTAGACCAGTGTGATCCTAACTACACATTGGAGAATTGTAATTAATGATAGTAAATAAACTTAATTACTTGTAGCACCATATCATGGTAAAGGAGGGCCACTGACAGTAGAGGATGCCCGTTTCATAACTCCCATTGGCCAAACTTTTGTACATGCCGTTCAAATGGAGGATGGTCATCCAATAAATCCTGATGTAAATGCTGAAAGTCAAACTGGTGAGCTTTTGTAAATCTACAAAGGGCAATTTTGTGGCCTTGGACGTTATTAGCAATTTTTTTTTGTATTATTTAGGTACTGTAATAATGCAAGGTACCACTCGTCATGGTACTCGTTGCGATGCTAATAAGGCCTTTATCCAGCCTGCATTAAACAGACCAAATCTGGTCGTCAAAACGAATGCATTGGTTACCAAAGTTAGTTTCAATTAATATTACCCCATGGAATTCTTTTGCACAAATTTTAATTTAGCTCATTGAACTCCGAATTAGATTCACTTTGATGAACAAAGGAAAGCCTCTGCTGTGCAGTTTGAAGAAGCAAACTCTAATGCATATGGACTGCCTTCTTTTGCTATAGCTAGTAAAGAGATTATTTTGTCTGCTGGAGCAATAGCATCTCCTCAGCTTCTAATGTTATCTGGAATTGGACCAAAGGAGCACCTAGAAAGTCTCGGGGTATGATGTTATTACCTATATTCACTGTATATGATTGTTCGTTAGCAAACTTGTTCCCTTTAATATAAACAATGTTTACGTTTTTATAGATAGACGTTATTTTAGACTTACCTGGTGTAGGTCAAAATCTTCAAGACCATGTTGCACCTGGTGGTCTTGCATGGACTATTAATGAACCATATTCTCTCATGTCAGACAGACTTACTGATGAGGCTGTTCAAATTTGGAAAGCCAATGGAACAGGTAATTATAATGCTTGCCTTTATCAATTTAGATGCATATACAATTGTATGTTCTGATATGATGCATGTATGCATTGACATGATGCATATATGTTCTGAAAAGACGCATATATATTCTGACATGATGCATATACATGTACATGTATGTTCTTACACGATGCATATATGTTCTGACATGATGCATATATGTTCTGACATGATGCATATATGTTCTGACATGCATATATGTTCTGAAATGCATATATTTTTTGACATGATGTATATATGTTCTGCCATGATGCATATATGTTCTGCCATGATGCATATATGTTCTGACATGATGCATACATGTTCTGACATGTTCAGATATAATGCATATATGTTCTGACATTATGCATAGGCCTTATATGTTTTGACAGGTTGCATATATATGTTCTGACATGATGCATACATGTTCTGCCATGATGCATATATGTTCTGACATGATGCATATATATATATTCTGACATGATGCATATACAATTTTAGGTGTTCTGACAGAATGAGCATGGTTTTTTGTTTTATAGGTCCATTATCCAGCTTGTGTGGTATAGATAGTCTTGGGTTTATTAATACCGAATATGCGGATATTTCTGGAGAATATCCTGATATCGAAATGCATTTGTATGCTGCTAGTCCATCATCGGATCGTGGAACTGCTTATCGATATGAAATTGGATTATCAAATGAGGTAATTCAATCTTCTGTATATAATTTACATAACGTCTAACCTGAAAATACAGCTGTTATAATAATGAATATTTAATGGGCATCGTTTATGAAGATATACCGGGTATAACGATTCCGAGCAATGTGTTTGGTTGGTCTGTTATCTTACGTACAGTAATTTTGTTTAGACATAATGGATATAACGATAATCCGGACATAGCGATTCCATTTTGAAACGAAATACGGTCCTTTCTTTCTCCTATATCGATTTTCTGAAATTTTCTAAGTGCATTTACGTGTAATGATACATGTACTGTAATTATAAAATGCTTTACAATCTTACTATTAAGATTGTAAAGCATTTTATAATTACAGTACATGTATTGTCACGAACAGCGACTTGGAACCGAAATGGGCCGTTCGTATTTTGTATTAAATTCAAGTCAAATATATGAAACTACTATGAAACTACAAACTATTTACAATTTATCTTTGTTATTAAATAATTATTTTTTTAATATTGGTATACATGATTTATACCTTTACAGTTTTGGTACTATTTTTTAAAAAAAAAAAAGGTGTACTAAACCAATTAATTAATTACTATTCTTAATGATTTTTTTCAGTCAAAACTTTTAATAAATACGTGTAAATCAATTTTAAATTTGTATTTTTGTATACATGTACACTGTATGTACATTATTTTTGCTATAACATGTGAGTTTAATTTTTCATTAATCCGGGTACAACGAAGTTCGAATATAACTATCTGATTTCTTAGGTATTTTGAAGATCGTTATAAGCGAATTCCACTATATCAGAAAAAAAAATTTATCCAATTACCCGAGTTCTGATTTCAATTTTTATTAACATTATCCTAGATTTCTCTAATTGCTAGAATCGACCTTTCAGATGTGTTACAAAGGTGAATCTGTTGAAAATGGTGCATTTTTTATGTTTTCAGACCTGGACGCAGTATTACTTGCCTTACATAGAAAACGATACATTTACGATATATCCTGCATTACTTCGTCCCAAAAGTAGAGGTTGTATTCAACTTCGTTATAACAATCCAAAAAGGCATCCAATAATCGAACCAGGATATTTTTCTGATCCTCATGATATGGATGTGTTGATAGCAGGTAAGTCATTTAATTTGGAACAGGTTAGTTTACTACTGATGTTAAATTAATCAATTTCAATATATTTAGGTATGAAAAAGGCGTACAAATATGGCAATTCTGTTGCGTTTCAAAAGCTAGGTGCTAAATTCTTTGCTACGGTTCAACCTGGCTGTGAATATTTCCAGAACAACTTATATTCAGACGAATATTTTGAATGCTTGGCACGACAGTAAGTACACAGTTTGATTATACAAAAAAAATATTCAAATGTTTAAAAATAAAATGGCATTTGTATAAAAAAGTAGTATTGGAGGACAGTTATAAATAAACAATTAATATTGATATTTAAGGCAAACAATAACCATATATCACCCAGTTGGTACTTGCAAAATGGGCCCTGAGGACGATGAAATGGCTGTAGTCGATAGCAATCTTAGGTAAGAAGCTAATATTAACTTTGTAAATGATACCTGGATGGTAATATTATTATACACTATAAATATGGAATGACTCAATGTTGATTCAGTAATCACTAATGGGGAAACATGTGGTGTTCCCAATTCTCATTTTTCAATGTCGTGATTTTCCAAAGGCCTTGAAATTAACCCTAAATTTTACAAACAAAAATGTCTTTTACTTAAAGAGTATACAATGTTACTGGACTCCGTGTGGTTGATGCTTCCATAATGCCAGAAATTGTATCTGGAAACACCAATGCACCAACTATGATGATTGCTGAAAAAATTGCTGATGCGATTAAAAGGGAATGGCCCTTATTTGAATGTGACGATTAAATTTCTCTACATTTCAATTCAACTACACTTCTAAAAAAGAACGGTTATTTCAATGTTATACATTTATAATATACCCTAGTTTTTTTATCTGATTTCGTAATATCCTGTTTGATTGACATTATTGTATCGGGATTAATGTTAGGTGGAAAAGTGTAACATGTTGGTGTAGATGTAAAGCCAGGGTTGGAGCCGAACAAATACGAGTAAATAAATTGCAAATTTATAAATTACATTACAATGATTTCATGAAAAACTAAGATTAGCTATGTGGACACATTACAACAGGTACGTAGCCTACATGTAGTGATTAGCATTTGAAACAATCTTTTCATCCTTCTTTTATGTTCATCAATAATTAGACTCATTGGAGCTTTCACCTCACTAAAATTGAGGTTTACATAAGCCTTTTTTTCTAAATTATTTTTTATTTAATTTTGGAAACTGATAAGAACAAATGAAATGTACGAGGATCTAGCATAAATATTCTATTATTTGTTTAAATTTTTTGTTTAAATATATGTATATTATATTTCATGGAAATATGTCCGTAAAGTTTATTATACCCTCTACAATTACAAACTTTAAGACATATTTCCATTAAATGGAATATACGTATACATAAACAAAAAATTTAAACAAATAATAGAATATTTAAGCTAGGTCCTCGTACATTTCATTAGTTCCTATCAGTTTCCAAAATTAAACTAAAAAAATAATTTAGAAAAGAAATGCTAATTCTGGTATGCAACCCTCTTAAATAAATGTAATGCTGATTTAAGTAAAATTAACGAACATGGTTTTCAATTTGATAACTTTGTATATCTATGATTCAAAAATATTCCTCATGAATATTCGGTTTGTTAGAGAAATCGTGCCACTTTTTTCCATATGTGCGGATTTCGAAATGCTTTTTAAAGTCAATAATCTTTCAAGGTTCACTTTTCATAAAAAAAATATAGCACATAACTTTCTCGTGCACATTTTTATAGTCTGCGTTTTTTTTTTTAGTATGACGTTGTAAAAATATAAGCTTATTCAATGCGAAACAAATTATGTTCGTTTGTCAAATCTTGCTTTTTGCCAATAAATTGACATCACCATTAGTTTGACCATCAAATTTAGATCAATTCACGTGCAAAATTGCAAAATTGTAGCCTAACTTTAACAGATGGTGAGCATATTGAGGTGAATGATGAATGTGCTTATTTGAATTGGCAGGCATAAAATAAATTATTTTAGCACATCGTTTTTATGGTTTGAGTGGTTTATATTGAGTAAACTGAGCAGTTGAAGAACGTTTTTAGAAAATATGATCTCCAGTGCTGAATTTTAGCTAAATTTATAACTTGTAAGAATTCTAAATTATTATTTTATAGTGTTAACTTCTTGACATACACCAAAGGCAATATTATTTGCCCAATTTATGCAAATGTTTAGAAAATATTACTTAATATCAACGTGAATTTTTGTTGGAAAATTCCTTTAAATAGTGATGCCATAAATTATATTTTATAGAATAAATAGCACATCAAATACACGGTGGTATTTTTTCAACTGTGGCTTCAATGAAGTATTTTAAACATGCTCTAAAACGTTTATTAAAAGATTTGACAGTTCTTAGGTATACTGTAAACTGAATATCAACATTTTTATATACATGTACATGTATATTCCACGTTAATACTGTATAAAAATAACTAATGTACTTTCACGTGCTAACATATAGTGGCAATTAAAGCATCTGCTTGTCTACAATAGGAAGTTTCCATTTATAGACATTATTGCTGCAGAAATTAGCTTCAAATCCAACAGTGCGTGTACATGTATTTTACTTTTATTTATACTACTATGTATATACTACTAGTTAAATCCTGAAAATGTGTATCATTGAATATACATACATATAGTTTCTGCCAGTTTGTGACCTCATTACATGAGCATGGAACTGTTCCCATCTGTACAAACAAGCAGTGTTTAATTTCTGGAAACAAATGATAGATTATTCTAAGCTGCAACGTATAAAATACAAGTACATGTATATGCTTACAAATTAAGTAGGTATAGGAGCATACCTGAGGTATGCATGGCTGAGGTGAGTATTTAATTGTTCCATAATTCATCCTGTTTTACATACATGTATGCATAATGTAAAAATTTCGAATTTAGCTCATACAAAGTGTAACTCGAGGCTATTACAGCAATAACGTTGTTCATAGCACATCATAATGTAAAAAAATTGAAAATGAGATGTTTTGATAATTCAAAATTACTGATGCTTTAGAGGTCAGGAATTGGAAACATATGGACATACGCTGTTGATTTGTATACTTTGAATGTAAATGACCATTTAGTGTGTACATGTGTGTCTGTTTCATGTGCCAATTGTAGACCCCATATACTACATGTTTATTTTTCAATACTTTATTGAAACATGCATTGTAAGCATCAATTAGTGCGCATATATCCATTTTTCATACGTATATGGACAAGCACATAAAATGCCATAAAAAGGCATTTTGAGATATGGAAGATATAAAATAATATACTATATGGCATATGTGGGACCGGACTGCTTTTTATCTCAAATGAAGTCATGTGCATCAATAATCAATTTATTCAATATCCACATGCCTATTACATTCAAGCATTTCAGTACATCACATCTGCTGATATTTTCATTTTTCATGGCAGAGATGGAAAAATTGCATTCATGTATCACAAATATGATTATTTGAGACCTTATTGAGTCTTTCATACAAGCTTACTTCGGTTTGCAAATTTAAAAGAAATGCACAGGCTTGTTGTAAAATGATGGCACTGAATAACTATAGATGACATAGAATGCAACGAAGATGGCATGTCAATCCTCACTCGAATATAAATAGGCGGTCATTTTATTTTTAATGTACCTGCACATATATATAAGGCTTGCTATTTTTAGCGAGATACATTTGGAGTTTCGATAATTCTAAATTCAATGTAAGTTTTTTTCTGATTTCCTTTATACATCCTTAATATATGTACAAAACTTTCATTTATAATAAATGAATTGGAATAATCATTATTGTTCTATTTAAATTAGTCACCTGTTAAAACTCAAAATGTTTATTTGTTATTAGAATATCAGTTAAACTTTTAAGCATCTGCAAAGTAAATTTTGTGTAGTATTAATACTTACAATGTTTAAAGTTGAAGTTTTTTGAAGGATGCATTTTGCAGCATGCATTATCGATATTGCAGCATGCAGATATCAAATAATTTTATTCGTTTTGAATTACAGAGTATCCTGCATTTATCGGCAAGCATGTGGCGTATAACCACAATACTCACTTGTTGCTTTATCGCATCTTCGGCAGACGAAACTGCCACAACTTTTGTCAAAGAAACATATGACTTCATCGTAGGTTCGTAGATATTTTTGAAAATTTTAATTGCTATATCATTTGGCATTTCAATTTTATGTAATCAAGCTCTAGAATCTGCTTGATGAATTTTCCTAAGGAAGAAATAATGTTACTTTTCTATATCGATTTTACTTGATAAATTTTTATCAAAGTGCAACAATTATTAATTTCTCAATTTGAAATCAATATGAAATTTTGCACTCCAATTATACCCAATAATTGAGAATAAGCAAATTAATATTTCTATGGGTCTTGAAAGTTTAATCATTTTGATGTCAAAATGATGTATTCTAATTATACAGGGTGGTCCAAAAATTAGTGCCACCCTTAAATATTAAATCTTATAGTTATGAAATATGTGAATGTTAAATAGGAAGTCGAAGATTTTACCTGCTACCATTTTTTCACGGAAACCCAAATTATAACTTTTTAGCCAAAACATTTAGGACAAAATGTCCAATTAGGAAAAGGAAGAGAATGGCTTGCTTGTTAAATTAACTGTTTTAGTTTTTATTTTCAATTATTAAACGTTTTTACAATGCTTTTTAAAAACAGAAGGAAACCCCAAATGGTTTTTATGTCATACATGATACCAATTTATTTCATAAGAAAAGACCATTCTCTTACTTTTCCTAATTTGACATTTTGGCATTTATAGCATTTTCATAACTATAAGATTTAAGAAAGTGGGGTGGCACTGACTGTTGGATCACCTTGTACATATAATATGTAAGCTGAATTTAATTTTTTGCATATGACTAATTTCTCTCTGTATTTTGGCGCAGTTGGAGCAGGATCTGCAGGAGCAGTAGCTGCAAATCGATTGTCTGAAAATCCAAAAGTTAAAGTATTATTAATAGAAGCAGGTGGAGATCCCACAGGTGACCCAAACGTTGAAATACCAGCTATATGCTCACGTTTACAGAAAACGGATCTGGATTGGCAATATAAATCTGAACCTCAGACCCATTCGTGCCTTGGTCTGGATGAACAGGTTAGAACATTATATTATCCTTTGTAATCAATAATGGATTTTAACATGGATCAGTTTGGCTAAACGTTACATTTTTTATAGCGAAGTACATGGCCACGAGGAAAGGCTCTTGGTGGTAGTAGCAATCTAAATTATATGCTCTATGTTCGAGGTACCAAACGCGATTACAATAGATACAGAGACCTAGGAAACCCCGGATGGGGATATGACGACGTTTTGTATTACTTCAAAAAATCAGAAGATAATACAAATGCTTCATTTGTCAACAGTAAGTGTACCCCTTAAATGCTCCTGTAGCGTTATTAAAAAATCAGGTATATGCATGCAAATTATTTTAATCCTTTCAGCACCTTATCATAGTGCAGGAGGTTTGTTAACCGTGTCTGATCAACGTTATACCACTCCGATTGCTTATGCATTTTTAAACGCTGCCCACTTGGTAGATGGCTATCCTATAATAGACGACATGAATGGCGCAAACCAGACTGGTAAAATCCCATTTCTACATCAATTGCACATTCTTGTGAAATGCTATATAAAAGCAACTAATTTATAGTAAAATGATCAGGCGCTGTAATAATGCAGTCAACAATGCGGGATGGTTCACGTTGTAGTACTAATAAGGCATTTATCTAACCTGCAATAAGCAGGCCAAATTTGACAGTCAAAACCTACACACTCGTCACTAAAGTTAGTTTTATTGGATACCTTGCATTAATTTTTTGTAACACACCTGTATACTCACATACGTCTTAAATGGTGATTAAAATCTAGATAATCTTCAACTTGTTAAACAAAGCCACTGGTGTATTGTATGATGATGCCAATGCCACTACTAATGGTATACCACGTTTTGCAAGAGCAAAAAGAGAGGTTATTTTATCAGCTGGTGCAATTGGTTCTCCTCAACTACTGCTGTTATCAGGAATTGGACCGAAAAAGGAGCTGAGGAAACTTAAGGTATGCAATATTTTGGTTGCTATATCATTACATTTTTCACCTGGAATGTGCAAAACATTATTCGTATATATTAATTTAATATCTATAATAATTATAAAGACGAAATACAGTCCTTTATACAGTAACTCTGAATAATGTCTTGTCATGCTGGAAATATTATTTTTTTGTATGTAGACGCATGTACATGTCTATTTTTTTTAGATAAAGGTAAGGGCAGACTTGCCTGGTGTGGGTAAGAACCTTCAAGACCATATTCTAGGCGCCGGACTTTCATGGACAATAGACAAACCATATTCCATAACTCCTAGCAAAATAACGCCTGAGGTGTTTCTTCAATGGCAGGTTAATAAAACAGGTATGCTTATTCGACTTAGTCATATTTATATATTTATAGAATACCGTAAATATTCGATTAAACTCAAGCATCAAATAAACCTTGGATTTTAGGGGAATTCCCTTAGTGCTCGATTCTCATATTTTCTGATAGCTTCGCAAGAAGTGGAATATTCCATTTATTATTCAGATATCAGGAAAATGCTTGTTTCTGTTAAGTTTTTGTCATTATCAATTTATTGGTACCAACTTTAATTGAATAAAAATATTAACCCCCGGTCTCGAATAAACCTCGGGTCAATGTTCCTTTTAAATAACCCCCTGGGGTTTAATTCGAGTATTTGTGGTACTTGTGTTAAGGCACTACAAAATTGCAATTATATTAAAATATATTTTAAGACTCGATGGTAACTAATTTTCTTTAGCATATTTCCAATTTTTTATCGTGTTTATACAGGCATACTGACAAGTTCATGCGTCATGGATGGCATGGGCTTTCTAAATACGGAATTTGCTGATCCAGCTGGAAATGATCCTGATATCCAAGTTCATATTATGGCAACAAGTTTGGCGGCTGATCAAGGAGCTAGATCTCGATTTTTAGTTGGGCTCAGCAACGAGGTAATTTTGATCGATTAATTTCAAATTATATTAATTATTTATCATTAAAATGTATGTAAGGAAGTTCTATGACTTTATTTATTTTTAGACTTGGACACAATATTATTTACCTTTCATAAATAATGAAACCTTTTCACTTTATCCCCTGTTGCTTCGACCTGAGAGTACAGGGGAAATTCGTCTTCGTGATACAAATCCAAGAAGTCACCCCATTATTGACCCTAATTATTTGTCAAGCCCTAAAGATATAGAAGTAATGGTCGCAGGTATGTCGAAGTCGATGTTGTAAAATGTATTATTCAACACGACTGAATTAAAAATACCTGATTTTGAATGTTTACAGGCATGCAAAAGGTATTTAAGTATGGTAATTCTGCATCATTTGCCTCAATGGGGGCCAAATTCTTTGATAGAGTTCAACCGGGCTGTGAGTCCTACAAAATGTACTCACATGACTATTTTGTATGCCTGTTAAAACAGTAAGTAAAAAAAGGAAAAAATATCAATAATATTGAAATGTGTAGTGCTAGGAAATGTTAAAATCTCACTATACAATACAAAATGTATATTTTTAGCCAAACGTTATCGTCTCTCCATCCTACTTGTACTTGCAAAATGGGTCCAAAAAGCGATAAAATGGCTGTAGTTGATTCAAAATTAAGGTAATAATCTTTCTAGCATTGCTTTTTTCTTAAGGACAATCTTATATTTTTTCATCATTAGAATAAGTGATTTGACCAATTCCTTAAATCAGTGTGATTCATGAATTCTTGTGGACACCGAAAACCTTTTAAGGGGGATGTCTAAGTTGTTTTTGAAAAAGTATTTTTTTTAAATTTATTTAAAGAGTCTACAAAGTTAAAAGACTCCGTGTGGTAGACGCATCCATCTTCCCATCAATTCCATCTGGAAATACCAACGCGCCAACAATAATGGTTGGTGAAAAGGCTTCAGATGATATAAAAGCTGACTGGCCAACTTTATTTGGCTAAAAAATCTTTTCATTTTCTTATTGATACACACAAACTGTTACTGTCGACATCTGAGCTATATGAATTTGTGTTATATACACTTAAGGCTTGATGTACATGCACGTTTAAAAAAAAATTACATTCACGATAATTATAAAAACGATTGCATATCTTTGTTCGCTTCTTTCACATCATTTCAAGTACATACTGTATGTACCGGATTTGGTATACCTGTACATGGTACCGGACTAATGTTGCATTCTGTAATCACAGGTCGTACACTGTATATAGTTACCAGTAATAGAATATGATCGAATACTTGATAGCATGTACGAGCGTAGTTGAGCGACAATTTTTTCTCACAGTCAAATACAATGAGAAGTTACTTAGGAATAACCCTGTATAAGATGACGTTACATTTACATGTATGTGCTTTGGTTAATAGGTCGCTAATATTGGCATTGTTTGCATGGTTCAAAACTGTTGAGGTTACAAATTGTAGAAAAGTTATAACTGCTTTCTCCATATTTTCACCAAACTGGTTTAAACCGATTTTTCAATTTAATTAAATTTTCTAATTTAAAAAAAACATGTTAAGACATGTCTAAAGGCGTTTGAAAATGCATATTTAGACATATCTAAACATGCATTTCCAAATTATTAAAATTTTCAAATTAAAAAACAGACATGTTGAGGCATGTTAACAAGATGGAATGGACACCGTGTGTACATGGATGTATAGGTTGGTTAATTATGTACACCAATGGAACTTCAACCTGGACAAAGCCTGATATTTTATCTACCATTCAATAAAATACAATGTGTAGCCATATTATTTGCATGATCATCACATACATGTAAATTGCCGTACATGGCTATAAATATTTTAGATATACATGTACATACATTATATGGAAAATATCAAATATTGCTTTATATGAGCCTTGGTGCTCATATCTGCATGGTGCATGTAAAATGATATATTTTTGTTTTCAGAGAGTCAAAAACACTATTAAAGGAAGCAGGTGGATACCCCATGTTTAACCAAGACTTTCAGATATACGGTACATGTACATGTATGCCCTACATAGGCATACAACTGAATTATCAATATTCATGTACATATGCACATACCTCTGACCTCTGACCTACAGTTCTACTTCTATTTACATACACATGTACATGTAAACAACATACTTAATGATCTTAAAAGTCCTCTGCATTCAGTAATTCATGTTCGACGAGTTAAGCTTTCGTGACCAGGATGACAAAGACCATTGTTGCACCTTCCAGTCCGAATTTAGGAACATTTTATTTCGTGTTTATGGCAAATGAAATGGGATATTGTTTGTTTTGCTTGTTATCGATTTTTATCCGAATTTCGATAACTTTCTTGTTACGAAATTTCAGAACTGAAGTGTTGTTATTTGGATTTTACAATAGAGATACTCAAATATACATGATTATCATGTACATGTATATCATTCTAAGTTATTATGTTTATTAATAATTCCTTGCTAGAAGCCCGGAATTGAATTTTAGCTATTATATAATGCCGAGTGAAATTAGTCACATTTATGTACTTTTACATGCATGCATTTTAAGTTACACTTTCTATATTGAATTAATACTAAAAGCAGGGAAAAGAGAGCTGTTCTTCATATATTTATTACGTTTTGCTACACTATTTCTTAATAATGTATTTTCTCCTGTTATTTTTTTAATTAAATGTTTTTTGAGAGGTATAGTATCATGTAAGAGGAAAAGAGGAAAAACAGTGCAAATTTTTCATTATTTGCTGGTGTTGCCATATTATAAAAACTAATTCTACAACCTACAGTTTAATTGCAAGAGAAATAAGAGATATTTTATTAGTCTTATGTCTGAATATAGTTTACCTGCCATAGTCAGTGTTTTGAATAAATGAATTTCTAATGTAAAACCGTTCTCAACTTAAAATATCTATAAAAATATTTTAATATCCTTCAATTTGCATATGGGTCTAGTGTGTGCTACCATCTTGGAGTTATGGGTACTGATCACCTGCATGAGAATTAATAACGTTTGAATAAATTTACAATTTTTTTCTAACTTATGCCAAATTTCTTGTAAATCACACGATGGTGCATGATTTCCCTATGGTTTTACAAAAAACAAAAACACAAATTAGATGTGTGGATGTAACAATAATTGTGCATACATATATAGTTTTGAATTCTGTACCAACCTGCCCGCCTCTCGACAATGAAAACAATAGTTCGTCCGAAATACTTTTAGTAATAACTGACGTAGTAATAATTCGTTGCAAACCCAACATCGACTGAATTTATTTCGATTAAAAATATAGGGAAGCTTGTTTTGGGGAAATACACTCTTATAGTTGATGGTAATTGGTTACGTACCTATATGTAGCACGTGTCTTTGACCGTTAATTCCCATCTGTCCAAACAAACAATGTTTGTTCTTTCGAGAACATGTTATACTATTCAGCATAGAACATTAAATTTTATTGAGTCTAGTAGGTAAAAGCAATCTGTCCAAACAATCATCGTTTATTCAATTTTTGAAAGCATATATCATATAAAACATATATTGCATATATAAAGCAATTATTGGTAATTGTACGTCATTTCTGAATTGGTTGGTTTATTCTCAGTGTTCTCATAATTGTTATTGTTAAATGTGCATGTATATAAATAAACGCAATGGTTAAAATCTCTATCGGATTCCCATGAATACTGCAATACAGAGATCAGAGTTGGACTAACCATTATTCCGCTTTAGGTCCTACAATTTTTCAATTATAATTTTAAAGTCTTAAATTACGGAACCTTCTTTATATCACAGCAAGCATGTCGTATATCTGGCTAACATCAACAGTACATATTTATTTCTTCATAATATCTTCCATAATTTGTTTTGAATCTATGGAAGAAAAATATACCGAAGATACATTTGATTACATCATAGGTTCGTCATGTTTGTTGTTTAATTTTCGTTTTTAAAATGTGATGGACCACGATGTGACATAGGGGATTATATTTATTTGTTAAATTTAACATTATGATGAATAATATCCTCTTGCGTTCCATACATGGGTTGTGATCCATGAATTAGTTTTAGGAGGAATAGGATTCCCAAACTATACATCAAATGACTATTTCTATAACTCATGCAAAGTGTTGATGGTTTAAAGATTTTAGGCATCATGATCATTGTATCCTTAAGACGTACTTAAAGGTACATTTCATTTTATAACTGATTCCTGATTATTAATTTGGAACAGTTGGAGGAGGATCTGCTGGGGCAGTATTGGCAAATCGATTGTCTGAAAAACCAAAAGTCAAAGTGCTACTAATAGAAGCAGGTGGAGATCCCATAGCTAATCAAAATGTGGAGATGCCAGCTACATGCTTACTTTTACAGAAAACTGATCTGGATTGGCAATATAGAACTGAACCACAACGTCATTCGTGCTTTGCTCTAAATGATAGGGTCAGTGCATATAACATTTTAATTGTATTTTCATTAGGGTTCAATCCAGAAACTTGGCGTGTCATTAAAAACAATTAACATTTTTGACTGTACATTTTTGTAATTGCTATTACTTCACATTTCTATTACAGAAAAGCAATTGGCCAAGAGGAAAGGGTCTTGGTGGAAGTAGCAATTTGAATTATATGATTTATGTTCGAGGTAACAAGGCTGATTTTAACAGATGGGAATCCCTGGGAAATCCTGGATGGGGATATGATGATGTTTTGCCTTATTTCAAAAAAGCGGAAGATAATCAAAACGCTGCATTGGTGAAAAGTATTTACAGTTTTGTACAAGAAAATGGAAAAATATCCATCATATAACTTAAATAAAAAATTGATATCTGCATTGGTAAAAATGTATCTTAATAAATTTTAGCACCTTATCATAGTGCAGGAGGGTTATTAACAGTATCCGATGCAAGCTTTGTCACTCCTATTGGACCTGCTTTTTTAAATGCTGCCAACAAGATTGATGGCTATCCAATAAAAGACGATATTAATGGTGCAAATCAAACTGGTAAATTAAATTTCTTCATCATTTCCACATATCTACAGAAGGCAATAAAAGCAAACTAATTTTCAATTAAAATTGCAGGGTTTGTATTAATGCAATCGACAACACGTCGTGGAACACGTTGCAGTACAAATAAGGCATTTATCCAACCTGCAAAGTACAGACAGAATTTAAAAATCAAAATCTATACAATTGCCACCAAAGTTAGTTATATTTCTGTGTAATATCTTTAAAATCTATCTCTAGTTATGCTTAAAATGTAATTCTTTGCAAGTTGACATTTTTCTTTATTATTGGTTAAAATCTAGATAATCTTCAATAAGTGTAAGAAAGCCATTGGTGTGTTGTATGATAACGCGAATACCACTTCTAATGGAAAACCACGTTTTGCAAGAGCAAAAAAAGAAGTTATAATATCAGCTGGAGCAATTGGATCTCCCCAACTATTGCTGCTATCTGGTATTGGTCCAGAAGAGAATTTGCGTAAACTCAAGGTATGTTGAATTATTATCACTGCTTCCAAGTTTTGTTTCGTATATGTAGGTAGGAATATCAACACATCTACTTAAACCAACAATTTTACATGTTCTTTGGTAGATTGGCTGTCTATATATGTATGTGGCTGTATTTAAGTACATTTGGATACAATAATAAAAATGGGATGTTTCATAATATTTTATAGAAACAATGAGGTCTCATAAACAATGATTTTTCATGTTAAAAACTGGGAAATCAAATAATTCCGCTATAATGCAGATTGTAAGCAAAATTTATAAATTATCTATACACAAGTACAAATTCTACAGATACACGTAGTTGCTGACTTACCTGGTGTGGGTAAAAACCTTCAAGACCATGTTGAAGCAGCTGGTTTATCATGGACTATCGACAAACCATATTCTTTCATATCTAACAGAATTACACCTCATGATTTTATTCAATGGCAATTTAACGGAACAGGTTTGAATATTATACATGTATACATTGTCTTATATTTGAAAGGAGTCAGAAAGATCCGGAATTTGCTTTTCATAAATTTGTGGTGTTATAACTTGCAGGTGTTCTCTCTAGTTTATGCGGGATGGATAGTATAGGCTTTCTGAATACAGAATATGCCAATCCATCTGGAAACGAACCTGATATACAATTGCACGTCTTTGCAGCAAGTGTATCAACTGATGAAGGTGCTTTTCGTCATTTATTAGGAATCAATGACGAGGTAAGTCCTTTTTTTGGTTGGAAAAGTTCTATATTATTGATGATTTATACAATATCTGGGTTGATTTGCATTAACAAAAATATAAAACTGAATTTTTTTAATAGTCTAGTATCCCTATAGGCGAAATAAATATACTGATAATTGGGACACTGATATCAGCATAATATTATACTGGTGTCAGTCAAATAGTTCAGATTTACCCGAGTAGTATAATGATGAAACTAATTTAAACTGATATTGGTATGGGTTATACTGGCATCAGTCAAACATTGTCAACTGATATATATGCTGTACTGATACCAGTATAGCTCAGGCTGTTATCAGTTTGTGTATACTAATATCACTATAGAATTTACTGATATCAGTAAGATTTCACTGATATCAGTATATTTATTTAGCAATTATATAGCAATAAATTTAATGGACACTAATATTATTCTTAAAATTGTATTGTTTCGAAATTCTATAACTTTATCTCAATTTTCAGACTTGGACAAAGTATTATAAGCCTTACGGAAAAAATGATACCTTTACCATTTTTCCACTATTGTTACGACCCAAAAGCCGTGGTGAAATTCGTATTCGTGATACAAATCCAAAAAGTCACCCCATTATTGATCCGGCATATTTGTCGCACTATGATGATGTTATAGTGTTGGTTGCAGGTATGTTATATTAATTTAGGGTTCATTGATAACGTTTGGCAATAACATACAATTATACTAATTTTATATTGGCAGGCATGAAAAAGGTATTTCAGTATGGTAATTCTGCTGCATTTGACTCGATGGGGGCCAAATTCTTTGCTACTGTTCAACCAGGCTGTGAAGATAAAATATTGCATTCAGAAAAATATTGGGAATGCCTAGTCAGACGGTAAGTAACTTTTTGAATATACTGTGTATTTAATCACCTAATCTTAAATAAGCATATCGACCAGATGCAGATTTCGAATTATATGATACTTTTAAATTTTACATTTGAGTACAAATTATTCACGTTTTAGACAAACATTTACAGTTTATCATCCTGTGGGTACTTGCAAAATGGGGCCTAAGAAGGATAAAATGGCGGTGGTCGATCATAAATTAAGGTATTAAGCACAAACGTTTATTTTAAATGTTTGTGATTCTCTAATTTGTTAACATGGATAAATTAAACACTTGCATGCATATTTTTTTATAAAATGGAATTTTAATTTGTTTAAAGAGTATACAAAGTGAAAGGACTCCGTGTGGTAGATGCATCTATAATGCCTTTAATCACATCAGGGAATACCAATGCCCCAACTATAATGATTGGCGAAAA
This sequence comes from Xestoiulus laeticollis, assembly GCA_034698905.1. Classification (NCBI taxonomy): domain Eukaryota; kingdom Metazoa; phylum Arthropoda; class Diplopoda; order Julida; family Julidae; genus Xestoiulus; species Xestoiulus laeticollis. The sequence goes on from JAQGCC010000364.1 coordinate 29,834, forward strand.
AGCGTCAGATGACATAAAAGACGACAATCCAATATTTCGCAACAACTAACAGCACAATTGATAATATACTGGCAAAAATACTTTAAAAAACACTAATTATTTGAGTTAAGTGAATTTTAGTATTATAATTGCATTTGCACATTTGCTTAGTGTTAAGTGCCTAGAGTTAAAATATTATAATGATTCCAATTATTATTTAAAAATAAATGCAAATGCATTAACAAAGTTTTTTCTGTTTATATGTCATGTGAGACTTCCTTGGTATAATAGCTAATAGAGAAATTCTATGGATTTTTATTGTTATTTGGCCCATTGGTTTCCATTGGATCATATGAAAATTAATCCTATTGTTTTTTATTGCTTTGCAATGATTTGATGTATTATCCAATGATTCAGCTAATGCATTCGATACAAATAGGCTTACATGTATGTCACTATAATGATAGAAATCATAAGGCCAATTGGATTTCTTTATTGTTTTCTATGAATTTTAAACCAGGGAATTTTGTAGGAAAAATGTGTAGGTAATATTAGTACTTACATGTAAATACAGTAATGAACGTCCTTCCAGTATAATTTGCTGCTATCCCAAATCGAATCCATTTCAGCACATTTCGTTTAATTAATTAATAGAAAGCTAATGTTAGGCTCTGTAAAACATATGCCCCAGTTGAGATTGTATCCAACTGTCCAAACTAACATTGTTTGTTCTATATTTTCGAGAACATGTGATAATACAATGCATTGAATACTATAGCTTATACTGTACAATTTTATATCTCAAAGGCAGATGGTTGTGAAGAAATTTCGAATAATTCACCATTTTTTTCAAAACGTTGTTTCAAAACAACGTGTTAAATTCTGTGTTAAATTCTCTAAGCTTTTTGCAGTTAATTACTTTAATAACCATATGTTACAATAACTACAATATTGACCTAAATTATTACGTTTAATATATCCACAGCTGGTTTTGTGGAAATACGCTCGCTGTACCGTTAAATTTAATATGTGAGCTCTAGCATGCGTATAGTACAGCAAATTTATTAAAACAAACTTTGTTTGTTCAATTTTCGAGATCACGTGATGATTATTAGTATTGGCACAGAACACTTAATTAACTTATTATTTAAAATTAGTTAAGTAGAGAGGTGTGCATCTCAATAAAGTCATTGGCGGTGAGTATTAGTTAATTATTTCAGTGGTAGTTGGTTTATATTCACTCTTCTCTATGCAATGGTGAAAATAAAAAAAATATTAATGAAGAAAATCTCCAAAGTTGATATTTAGAAAAAAACAAAGACTTTTTTAAAAAAATAACGTTGAAAATTAGTACTGTGAAAAAATTATTAGCAAATATGGGAGAGATATTTCTATAATGCAACCTAGTATTTAACCCAGGTTATTAAACCACTTGATAATGAACCGTATTTTATCAAATGTGGTAATTACCTACAGATATAGAATAACACAGGTTGTATAATTAATCATTGCTATCAAGATGAACTAGTTTTTAATAGTTTTTAATTACAGAACCTCCTTTAAAAGTCAGCAATCATGTCGCTTTTTTGGTTTACGTCAATTGTATACATTTATTTCATTATGACGTTATCCATAATTTGTCATGATGCAGTATTTGACTTCATTATAGGTTCGTATACACCTTACTTGTTTAACTTTTCATTTTAAGATATGCTTTACCGTGATGTGATGACAGATTTGGTGGTATGATATTAAGTTTTTAAAATGCATTTTTTTATTTCTATATTATCGAATTCTGTTGAATAATTTGGTGCAGTTGGAGGAGGATCTGCTGGAGCAGTATTGGCAAATCGATTGTCTGAAATTAAGGAAGTTAAAGTGCTATTAATCGAAGCAGGTGGAGATCCCATATTTAACCAAGACGTTGAGATACCCGCCATTGGTCATGAATTACAGATGACGGATCTGGACTGGCAATATAAAACTGAACCGCAGCGAAATGCTTGTTTGGGCCTAACTGATAGGGTAAGAATAACATCAAAAATACAATATTAAATGTGCAATTGAGTCTTCGTAATACGAGCTTCGATAATTTGAGTTTCCAATTAACCTCCTTTTTTTTTCCTCAACTTTTTCAATGGCTTTTAATACATTCAGAAGCTTTTCCCAAGTCATTTTTAACCCAACAATCTAATTGTTAGGTCCTTTCAATAGACTAAAATTTCTCTATGGACCCCTTACACGTATCTGTCCATTGATATCAATAGAGGGTTTGCGCAGAATCCCTTTAATCTTGACGACATTGGCAGCAATGTTTTTTTGCCAATGCGCATGCGTGGGGGCGACGTTAATGGGTTTGTGGTTGAGAGAAGATGACATTAGAGGGATTGTGCACGCCTCCCTTAATGCCCCGTCAACTGATTTACCTTAACGAAAACGCATTGGAAAAACACACAGTGCTGTCAATGTGGTTAACATTAAGGGGGCATTAAGGGAGGCGTGCTGAATCCCTCTATTTTCATTAGTTTAACGTGAGACCACAACGTCTTTGATGAGCATAACGACTTTTACGTCGCATAACTTAATGTTGCGCATGCGTAATAGTGTGTTTATCGTTTTCGTTAAGATTAAAGGAAACCATGCGCAATCCCTCTATTGACTACGATTAACATACATTATATTTAATTTACATAACATTTTTTTTACAGAAAAGTTTGTGGCCACGAGGAAAAGGGCTTGGTGGAACTAGCAATTTAAATTGTATGATGTATGTACGAGGTAACAAGAACGATTACGAAAAATGGAAAGCACTGGGAAATGAGGGATGGGGATATGAAGATGTCTTGTCATATTTCAAAAAATCAGAAGACAATCAAAACTCTACACTTGTCAAAAGTAAGTATGTTATTCTATGTGCATGTATACAGAACCATGAACAGAGCAAATGTTACGAAATTGTAGATTCCATCTATTGTAGTGTCTGGTATTCAAACATCTAATAACACCTTCGGTACCCTACTCTTTTAAATGTTTGAGATTATTGATTATTACTTTTGGATTTAGTTTATAACCGAAAAATTGTAACCAATAATACTTTGCAACACAATGTAAATTTTTATTATAAAAAAGGTCGTACAAGACGTAGTGAAATAATTACTTTCGCAAATATGTAAAATAACCATTACAATTTTAGCACGGTATCACAGAGCAGGAGGATTGCAAACGGTTTCAGATGCAAATTTCGTCACTCCTATTGGACATGCATGTCTGAAAGCAGCCAATGTGGAAGATGGATATCCCATAAGAGATGACATTAATGCTGATAATCAAACTGGTAAGTGCACAAGTATTCATAATATTTTAATAACAAGAGATTGATAGAAAACAACCTAACATAGTGCCATTATCAGGTGTTGTAATAATGCAGTCAACCACTCGAAATGGTGCACGTTGCAGTACAAATAAGGCATTCATTCAACCTGCAAAAAACAGGAAGAATCTGACAATCAAAACTTATACAATTGCCACCAAAGTTAGTCTAATTTGATATTTGTGTATAAACCTTGGACCAGAAACACAGTAGAGAAGAGAGCTAGGGGGCACGACCTTGCACAATTTCAATTCTTAAAATTGACCCCTGACCAGCCAGGGTCACGGTGGGTTACATGTACATATACGTTTGAGCACGAATTCTTTGTAACACTTTGTGCACATCGACTCTTTTTCTCAAATGATGTTTAAAATCTAGATAGTGTTCAACCATTTAAGGGAGGCCAAAGGTGTAGAATATGCTAACGCCAAGAACAGTTCTAATGGAAAAATACGTTTTGCAAGAGCAACGAAAGAAGTTATCATATCAGCTGGAGCAATTGGATCTCCTCAACTGTTTCTGTTATCAGGAATTGGGCCATTAGATGAGCTTAAAAAGCACAATGTAAGCTACATTAAAATTGTCACTTTACCTAAGTTGTTAATTCTTTTGCAATGTATTTTCTACAATTTGGGCATATTCCCTACAAACTCTGAACAGATTTTACGACATTTTTAATTATTGATTTTAACTATTAATAAATAAAGCCTGGTATTTCGTAGCTATAATTCGGATACTGCGATTAACCTAGCATTTTTAATTAGATAAAGATGGTCGCTGTATTATCAGGTGTGGGGAAAAATCTTCAGGACCATACCCTAATTCGAGGAATTTCATGGAGCATTGACAGACCTTATTGCATGCTACCTAGCAGAATAACGAAGGAGGATTTTAAGACTTGGAAATTTAATGGAACAGGTACCGTGTAACTAATGTTAGTAAATTAGTTTTCCTATGTTAACGAGGGAATCAATTAATCGGCACCCATTTTTTAATATTAAGCCGAATTCAAATGAGAGTATTACAATATTTAATAATATTTTATTCATCAAATTACAATAATGTTTAAATCTGTTAAACAGTACTACATTACTGCATCCATGTATGCAAAGCTGTAATCTAGGACATAAATCTAAGACATTAATTCTAGGACCATTATCAAGTGTATGTGGTATCGATGCAACTGGTTTTATAAACACGGAATATGCCGATCCAGCAGGAAATGATCCAGATATCCAGTTGTATTTTTTTGCAGCAAGTTTGGCAACCAATCCTGAATTTAGACATATTTTTGGTCTAAACAAAGAAGCAAGTTTTTATGATTTTATTGATTATGAATTTATTCCTAACGTAACCATTAATATATTACACATTAAAAACGTTGGGTTTATATTCAACCCAATATTGAGTGCTAAACGAACATACCAACATTGGGTTAACCTTGGGTTGAATATAAGTGTAGTAACCAAATGTTGGGTTAAAGCTACACAACGTTGGGTCTCAGGTATTAACACAGCTTTTGGTTAAAATATGCCCAGAATTGGGTAAATGCGAAGTTTGTGCTACTTAAATTGGGTAACTTTATTATAAATAACACAAACCTTACATTTACCTAATTCTGGGCATATTTTAACCAAAACCTGTGTTAATAACTGTTCGATGTTATTTTCTATGTTAACCCAATGCTGGTATGTCTATATAGCACTCAATATTGGGTTGAATTTTAACCCAACGTCTTTAGCGTGTATATTATTTGAATACACTAAAACCTTATGGAAACAGCTAGCTCATACAAGATTCATTTTTAGTTATTGGATGGGTAACAAAACTAAGCTAAAAGCTGAAATTATTTAATGTTATTTCAAATTTTAGACATGGACAAAGTATTATACGCCTTACATCAATAAGGATACCTTTTCAATTTTTCCATCTTTGCTTCAACCCAAAAGTCGAGGTGAAATTCGCCTTCGTGATTCAAATCCAAAAAGTCACCCCATCATCGATCCTGCCTATTTATCGGAATCACATGATTTAAAAGTGTTGCTTGCAGGTGTGTTGTTGTGATTGTATGTGTAAATTTAATAAGTAAATGGCTTTATAAATGACCTGAGTTTTATTTTTAAAGGTGTGAAAAAAGCATATAAATATGGCAATTCTGAGGTATTTAAATCAATGGGTGCCAAATTTTTTTCTACCGTTCAACCTGGTTGTGAAAGCTTCAAACTTTATACTGATGCATACTGGAAATGTTTGATTAAACAGTAGGAATCTGAAATTCCTGTTATTTTGAGGGTTTTTTTGTTGTAAATTTTGATATATACTGGAAAAAACTAATTTAATTTTCTATTTTTAGCCAAACGTTTACAACTTATCATCCGTGTTGTACTTGTAAAATGGGATGTAGTAAAGATAAAATGGCGGTAGTTGATTCACAACTGCGGTAATACATTTTTATTATTTCCTGTATTTAGCCACTAAAATTTCATGCACGTTCAGTATTCGTGTTAAGTTAGCATTAAACGAATAATCGTCTTATATAGTTTAATATTATGCAAAAGAGAATGTTGCTGAATTGTTGTTATGATTACAAATTTAATTTTTAAGTGTTCACAAAGTCCGAAGGCTTCGTGTGGCAGATGCTTCCATAATGCCTAATATTGTATCTGGAAATCCTAATGCACCAATCATAATGATTGCCGAAAGAGCAGCTGACTACATTAAAGCTACATATTTTTAAATGTATGAATTTTTATTGTAAAATCTTTGATTTTTAAATTGTATTAAAAACTAAGATGCATAGCCTACATGTAAATCATATTTCTTATTTATTGCATAAAGTAAAATATATACCCGGGGTCGACCCAGGGCAAATAAAATTCCTGAGACATACCCAAGGGCCAACCAAAACGAAACCAACCAAGGGGAAAAAATTCTCAGGGTATATACACTGTACATATTATATTATATATCGCACGGGGGTCGGTATATATCTTAAAATACAAACCTTAGTAGGAATTTCCACTCGTCAGGAACTTGCTTTTATAAACAGCAAACTCTTAAGTATGTCTCAGGAATTTTAATTGACACGGGGTTTTTCTCACAAATAAGAACCCCAGAAAACAATTGAGAAAATTGTTTTCCGGGTATATATTTATAGATATCTACCTCCCCCGTCCGATATATATATATACATAAATAAAACGGTGTTGAATTTTTTTGGTGTTTGGAGACACTGGTTTTTAAATCAATTCAATACCATGAATTCCAAATATGAAATCCTAGAGCACCGGTATACATCTACCTGTTTTTGTGGTTCATGAAAAGTCGTAAATCTCTTAAAATAACGATGTAAACTAAGGTTAAACATACATGTTGATATATATGTTTCATGCATAATCAATATAAAAAACTTTAGTTTCATATACGGTTTTGTTTATCATATATACTGAACATACATTTATATAGGTCGTACTGTGTTCAAGTAAACTTAAATTGGGAAATGTCCATGAAATGCATGACGTAAATAATAAATATGGATCTGTGCAATGCCCAACTGTCAAAACAAACTTGCAGCTTTAGGTATATTGTTGTTTGGTAACTGCATTTAACGTAAAATTGGTATGAATTAATTAACAGATATCATAACGTCGCGGTAGGTTAGTATATCCTTTATTTCAGAAGTAATTGGCATTATGCTACAGTGCTTTCTAACATACATAGTTCTCTAGCATACTATAGCACTGGTTTGTTATCAGGGCCATCTAGCTCAGTTTAGCCAATGGTATTAAAATTACCCAACAAAACTAATAGCATTTATGTAGAAAGCATACGTTAAATTCACTTTCATTATTGTAATAGTTATTTTAATAGAAACGTACACATTGTTGGGGACATCTCTTGTCTATTGCAAAAAGCATGTATTTCATCTTGCTTACACCAACTGTATTCATTTGTTGCATCATCGTATCTTCAGTAATTTGTGATGAATACATCGCAAAAAAGGATGTCGAAGAAATATTTGACTACATCATAGGTTGGTAACCATCTTTTTCGACATTTTAATTATGTAGTTTGTATGATGTAATCTGCATGCTGAAATTTGCTATGAACCAACGTATGGTGGTGGTGGTGGTCCATTAACCAAAAAACTAATGAAAAAAGTAACTTTATACTAAAATTGAGAATAATCTGAGAATAATTATGAAAATATATTTTGGCGTAGTTGGAGGAGGATCTGCAGGAGCTGTGGTGACAAATCGATTATCCGAAAAACCTGAAGTTAAAGTGCTGCTGATAGAAGCTGGTGGCGACCCCATAGCCAACAAAAATGTGGAAATACCAGCTATGTGCAATCGTTTACTGTTTACAGAACTGGATTGGCAATATATAACTGAACCACAGCACAATGCATGTCTTGGCTTGAATGATAGGGTCAGAGTATAATAATTTTCAAATGTTGTATTGACTTATTTATAGTTGCACTTATTAAATTAGACATAATTTTATATTATTCTTATAGAAAAGTATTTGGCCACGAGGAAAAGCCCTTGGTGGCACTAGCAATTTAAATAATATGGCCTATGTTCGAGGTAATAAGGAGGATTTTAATAGATGGGAAGCTCTGGGAAATACTGGATGGAGTTATGACGATGTCTTACCATATTTCAAAAAATCAGAAGATAATCAAAACTCTAGACTTTTAAACAGTAAGTGTTTTATGGAAGAAAAGTGACAATATTCATCAAACGCTTGAGGCATTAATCTTGTTTCAAAATTTTTTTTTTTGTAAATTTTAGCACCTTATCATAGTGCTGGAGGTTTATTAACAGTGTCAGATTCAACATTCGCCACTCCTATTGGTCCTGCATTTTTAAACGCTGTCAAAATGGTTGATGGCTATCCAATAAATGAAGATATTAATGGCGCAAACCAAACTGGTAAAAATAATTCATCAATTGCACGTAATTTCTACTAATAAAAGTTAACTAATTTTCATTTCAATTTTCAGGCGTTACATTAATCCAATCTACAACACGTCGTGGAAAACGTTGTAGTACAAATAAGGCATTCATCCAGCCTGCAATGGAAAGACCAAATTTGACAATCAAGACATATACACTCGCCACTAAAGTGATATTTGCAATCAATAAATTTACAACAACTTTTTATAAAAAGTAATGTTTCTAATTCTTGATTTCATTAACCAGATTATCTTCCACAAAAATAAGAAAGCCATTGGTGTATTGTATGATAATGCTAATACCAGTACTCTTGGAATACAACATTTTGCAAGAGCAAGAAAAGAGGTTATCTTATCAGCTGGAACAATTGGATCTCCCCAATTATTGCTCCTATCTGGTATTGGACCAAAAGAAGATTTACGAAAACTCAAGGTATTCTAAATTATTATAACTGTCTAAAATATATTTTTTTATATAAAGTAAAAAAATGCAATTAAAAAGCCATCTAATTAGTCCAAAATATCATAGAGAACATATAAAGAAATTATTGGTCTTATTCGTGTCTAACATTCCATTGACCATGAATGCATTGGCTTGATCATTGCACAATAGATTAAAGCAGTTCAAATCAGTAGAAAACATTAGGATTTTTCTATGATCCTAATCATCCTATACTCAAGAATGGACACCAACAGGCCAAATAGCAAGAAATAACTATAGAATTTCTCTATTTTTTGAATAGGGATGTGTAATATGTAACTTCCATTTATGTGACCCAAAATGCTTCACAAATTTTGTATTGAAATCCATTTCACAACACATCCTGCAATATGATTCCCAACATACATTGTCTTATCCATTCAATTACTAAATTCTATAACTTATAAAAGTACAGAATAGTATTATCATACAAAAAAATATTGGCGAAATATAAAGCCAAATATTTGAGCATCAATTCGATAAATATCATATGCATGTTTTGATATGCACAAGTACATATCTGTATAGATAAACCAAGTTGAAGACTTACCAGGTGTAGGAAAAAACCTTCATGACCATGTTCAAATCGCTGGACTATCATGGACTATCGACAAACCCTATTCATTAAAAGCTAGCAGAATTACACCTCAAGATTATCTTACATGGGAATTTAACGGAACAGGTATGCAAATTATATTTTGTTTTAATATCTGAAATGGGTATAAGAAAGATTCGCAATTCACTTTGCATAACTTGTCATGTTCTAGGTGTACTTTCTAACTTGTGTGGAGCAGTTAGTTTAGGCTTTATCAATACTGAATATGCCAATCCCTCTGGAAACGAACCGGATATAGAAATACATGTTCTTGCGACAAGCATAGCAGGAGATCAAGGAGCTTCTCGTCATTATTTTGGACTCAACAACGTGGTAAGTTCTGTTTCTGTACAACATCTTTATTATTAAGTGTGTATTCGGTAACTATAGGATATGCCTAATTGCAGTGCTTGCACTATACGTAAAATGCACTATAGAATCGGTTCTCGATATAACGAACGCCGATGGGGATGGGATCTAATATTCCTAATATAGAGAATAATTTCGTTATACTGAGAGGTCTTTATTTACGCATTTTTTCCCCTAGAAGTTTAGATCTACTTATATCCAGTATAGATCTACTTGTCTTCTATGAACATATAAAATACAATTATTTGCCAAATGCTGGATTGTCTATACACACCAGCATCGTATTAAGCACTGTGGGGGCCTCTAGGTACAAATATGTGGGGGCTGGCTTAAGGGCAGCGTTTTCCCATTTTTTCGAAATGCATGCTTAATTTTTTTTATTAAAAGGATTGCACATATGCCAAACAAAAGAGCAGTACATTTATTGCAAGTTCTTTTTACAATTTTTCAATTTTTCTACAAT
>JAQGCC010000365.1:0-39991 GCA_034698905.1 Xestoiulus laeticollis
GCTGCACCAACGTTGAAATGACAGTTTTCTAACATGCCAAAAAAGTGTTGGCCAACAGTGATTGTGCTGATTGGGCAGTTTAGTTTAAAATGTGCAGTTAAGCCATCCGAAATTTTCGTTAGCATATATATGTGGCTTCTTGTCATGCTGTCAAGTAGCACCATTTCACGTTTTATCACCATTTAACAAGTTGGTCTCTGTAATATCAGTATTTGTTGTTCAATAACTTAATTCGTTAAATGATAGTTTCTCTCCTTCTGGACCATTTATTTCTTATGGAATTGTTAGTTAGTCTTAATCGTATTTAAAGTATTGTAAATATTGAAAAATCGACTTTAATTCCCTTATGTTTGGTTGCTTTTTAACTACATACATTATATCATAATTTGATATTTATATTTCAGATTTATAAAACCCTCAGCAATATATTGTCGTATGCTAAAAAATTTAAATTGTCGTGAAATTTCAGAATTTAAATAGTCTATAAAATTCAGAACTTTCTTAAATCAACAGTAATATTTTAGTCCAAACTGTTTATTTTTTCCAAAAGAATTAAGGATACATGTCGTTAAAGCCTTAATTATAATGAATGTAATATTATTATAATAAATTATATTAGAAAATATGTATATAATAATAAACATGTATTTAGTATTATTTAATGTTTCGAATCTTCTTCAGATAATTGCAATGCCAGACTTTAAAGCAATGCCCTTAAGTAGTAAAACATTGTAATTCTTTGGATTGATTTATTAATTGATGCAGCCTATCAAACATGTAGTGTTGTTTCAGAATTACAAACCCTTGGCAACATCTCTGTCAAATGCTGTATGAATTTGATTTTAAATACTTGTAGTTTAACTAATATCCACAACTTTCTTCCTATAGCTACAAAAATACTTTAGCGCAAACTAGGAGAGAAACACTTCTGTTTTCTCTTATTTTCAGGTACTTATTTTTCTCGTTTTTATCGTACTAAATAGTTAAACGTGGCTAAACATCAATTGCCAGACGTAAAGTATAGCAAAGTGTAATTGAGCTACATCTTCACTTGTACTTAAAAACGGCTGAAATCCACGTATTTCATGAGTATAAACTCTCACCACGCACAAATGTTATACTTCTGGATGCTGTTGAGCGCCTCGAGTTGTAAATTAGCTTTTTAAAATAAACAAAGTTGGTGCAACGCTAGTTTTGACGCGTTCGCTCTATCCCCATCCTCCAATAGTATCTAGTCTACGTTTGCTTATATTTAAAAAAAAGTCATATTTTTTAGTCCCACCATAACACATCCTTTTAACACTGCCCCCAATTTCTCCCCCCACCCGTCCTTAGGATGGCGCCCCTGCCCAGGTCCTTCTCTGATTGGTGGGCATTTTTTCGGACATTAGCTTGCGTGGGGGGATTAAAAAGGGCATTCCTGGGCAAATTTGGGGCTGAACGTTTTCCATTTGCCCGTTCGTTGCCGTTCTGTCGAACTGTCTTTGATATCATCGAAATGTCGATATTGGATAAGGAAGCCCAGAGTTTGGTCGTAAATTACGTTATTTTAATCGTTCTTTTAATAATATTATGGATTATTTACTTAGGGGTAAGTACACTGGTTGACCAGAATCGAAAAATGATATTTCATAGCTTTGTAGTGGTCAAAAATAGAAAAGATGTGTTACTCGAAATGTGATTTTTCAGAATTTTGCTATGATTTCCCCATGTTTTTTAATTGGCATTATGCAGCCATGCTTGAAATGCAATTCACACACTGAAAAGTATTTGAAACGTGACATAGGATATATTGCACGCAAGTTAGTTTAGTCTAGGTGTATATCTAGAATTAAAATTCTGAGATTATTTCAAACATTTGTCAGTTTCAAATTATGCTAATTTTTGTTAAATTACTCTAATCTGACATCTGGCGAGATTTTAAAATTTGTTCAGTTAAGGATAACAGTGGATCAGACAAAAGCTTTTTGTAACTGATGATTATAAACTGTTTCAGGAATGATATCTTGAAAGTTAATTGTAGCATATTCAAGAAGCTTTATCTATTTTTGCACGTTGTTTCAATTTGGTTTTCATAGCTAGATAATTCTAACTAAGAGTTATATTGTGGTGGCTAGTTTTTTTGCTGTTTCACATTAATTAAATTATCATATTGCTTCATAGATGTATTGTGATTTCCCTGTTCAAAGTGAAAAATCTAAAACGGTACCATAGAGAAAGAACTATGAAAATAATGATATTAGCGAAGCAATGGTGCCAAATGTGGGACTATGGCATGAGTTCCATAATATTTGATGAGTAATATGAGATATAAATCTGATAAGAACATATTTAACAAGAATTATAATTTTCAATGGTATGTTCTATAATCTCATAAGCAATGGGGTATCATACAATAAGATTTTTCTCTGGGGGTGGCATATGGTTAATGTGGTAATATCATATAACTAAATAACGAACTCTTGGCAATATAGATTGTTTGAAATATCTAATCAATTTAATTTTTTTAACTGAAATTTATGTTGTACTGAATTTTCTTTCATTTTTGTACACTAGTTAGAATTTCTCGGTATTTATACATATGTCATTACAGATGTTTGGCTGTAATCCAGATAATGATTGCTGGTATTTCTAATTATTTTAGACAAATGCAATTCCCTTTGCAAGTTTAGTTTTCAGATTTAAATAGCCGGCATCTTCAAATAATTTATGTATACAGGGGTTATACAGGGTGTCCAGTTTCAAAGTAGTTTAATAAATACAGCTATATTTACAAGCTAAACGTCTATTTAAAAGTCCTTGCATCGCATTTGAAACAAACTACTTATGACGGGACATCCGGGCGTGAAAAGTTCATAAATAGCTTTAATCACAGATGGTGCAACTCACTATTAATATTTGAAGCTATAATGTTATTTTTCTTCCTATGGCATGCACAACAATATACAGGGTGCATGCAAAATTTAAACATTGCTACGGTTATTAGGGCATTCTTGACGTGCTGTTGTCCCATGATATGCGATCTTTGACTAATCTAATCTGGGCTTCAAAGCAAAGAATTTTTTTCTCCTCTATTTCTAAATTAACAAAAGATGAATGTCTTCTCCATTGTTAGACCTAAGTTTGGACCTGCCTGATGCAAGTAGGATAATGAGGAATCGGTTTAAAATTTCAAATGGCAGCCAATGACGTTATTGTCAAATGGTGCGTGTCATGACTTCCTGTTTGATGCGTTTCAAACTAGATTGGAAGGTTAGACCTAATTCTGATGGAGATTTCTAATTTTAAAATAAGGAGCTCCACCTCTCTCTATGGGAACCGATGCCAGCACCAAGTTGTCAATCGTCATCTGCTGGACAAGTAAATAAGCCCAGGGTTAAGACACACACAAAATTAGGCGACTGAGGGGGTCCTTCCTTGGAAACGTCGATGCATCACGTTTGACTGCCAAGCGAAATAAAAAGAGAGATCAAAAATAGTTTCATTGCCGAGTGAAAAGAGGGTTTGGGAATGAGAATTTGGCCCGGGCGAAGTGATGATGTGGGAGCTCACCATAAAATAGATTGAAGAGTTAGAGGCTTACAAGCAGGAAAAACTTTTATTGAGTGGCCTTGATGAATTTATTGGAAGTCGTTGCATAAACATGGGAAACAATAAAGGAGCTCTATTCTCCAGGTGGGCAGTTCCCAACCTTGTTTGTTTTATGATTTTTAACGTTGGCCTATATTTCTGCAATACGAGAGCTAAATACCAACCCCAGGAGTAAGAGCCTTCATCACCTACCTGGGAATTTTGACTACAAGAGGGGATTTCCAGAACCCCCGAAGGGTCTTTAACGTGCATATTGCAGGGGTGTCCACACGGGATCTGGGTTTAAAGTTTCATCTAAGAAAGCCGCCACCTATGGAATGTTGGCTATTTGAGAAATTCTCAAAGACCTCTACTGATGAGTAAACCAGCACCTTTGGATGTTACCTAACCCAAGTGTTCTTATCTTATAAGGGTCGGTTGCACGATCTATAAGGTGAAAATCTAAGGTTTACTAACATCGGGTTAAAATATAACTCCAGGTTAGCTGTAGGTGTTGCACCAATTAACCCTTGATAAAATAACTCAGGGTTATGGAACCTATGCATGTTTAATCATGCAGAAAGCAAAATTTATTCTATCTTATTCTAGAATAATATAGTATTTCTATTTTTTCCCTAACCCATGCATGCTTGTGCAATGCATAAATCGGTTAGCTTAGGGTAAAAACAGCGTAGAGCATGGAATATCATAAAGCATTTCAAGGCCATGCTCCATGCTATTCCATGCTCTATGCTGTTTTTACCCTTATAGTGTTATAAAGAAGGTTAACATTAGGTTATTCTTAACTTCTGCTGCTGCAACAGCTAACCTTTAGGTTAAACTGGAGTTAATTTTCAATCCGAGGTTAGTAAATCTTAGATTTTTACCTTTTATTGGTGCAACCGGCACTTAGGGCAATATAGTTAAGAGTAAATTTTGGTAAACCTGCTGTATAACACTAGGTTAACTCATTATTGCATTGCACAAGCATGGATTAGGAAAAAATGGAGAGAAAGGTTAAGCTCAGGTTAATTTATAGGCTAAAATAAGAGTGAGGCCATTTTGTTTTTTGCATTGTTAAACATGAGTTCCATAACCCCTGGGTAATTTTATCAGGGTTAATTGGTGCAACACATACAGCTAACCTGGAAGTTAGCCTTAATGCTATTTAGACATCTATTCAAGTGTGGCACCCTCATCTTGATTTTGCACATGTTAAACACTCATAGCATGGGTACTATGCAGGGAAGCACCATTTGTAATCTGGCCATATTGGCAATCTGGTAATAATAATAGTCGATTATGTAACTTCAAAATTAATAGGCTGTTGATAGTATCAAATTCTGTAGTTCACTTTATTTAATCTCGATTTAATTTGTTTTAAATTTGGACACAAGTAGAATTTCATTCAAGAAGTGTATTTTGATTCACGTTGTTTTTGTTTGCAAACGTATTTTTAGTAGCTGATTTACAACGCTTCTGTGTTGAGTGTGCCAACATGTTGGTTTACTGGTATTATGTTTGCTGATTTTTGGAGCCAATGAGGGTGTGCTTATGATGCACGTGTGCGATTCCATTGCATCCCCTATTTCCCCCATCTCCCCCATGATATAGGAGGGGGGGGGGAATACAGCAGCCAAAATCTGGGTATATGGTAGCTTCCTGGGCTAAAGTGAGGGGTGGGTGCATATATGAAGGCTGCTTGATTAATGGTGCCTAAATGGCATCCCAGTTGCATGAATGTTTGTGGAGAAATATGGGCCAGGAGTGTGTTTTTATGTCACGTTTCATGGCTTTGCCCAAATCCAGTGTAACTTTCTGTCTCCTGATTGGTGAATTTTTAAAAAGTTCTATAAAGTTATTCTGCGTTTTAAAACTAGTATGAAACGAAAGGAGTTTCACATTTTCAACTGTTTTACTCTCAACTAGCTTCGGGTTGTGTAGATTAGGTCTAACAGGAGAAATTCCTATCAATTCTTTGCATTTTCTACCTTTAAATCTGCAATGGCTATGATAGATAGAGAGGCTCTTAGCTTGTTTATGAATTACGTGGTTTTAATCATATTGTTATTGATTTTGTGGATATTGTATCTGGGGGTAAGTACGTTGTGTCTACCCCCCTCCTGGCCAATCACAATACCCACAGACACCTTTTCCACCCCAAATGACCACCTTATTTGGGCCAATGTACCACAGACCTTCCTTGGTGCAAATAATACGCTTTTTCACTATACCATCCAAACTTAATCCTATTATCCTAATAAAACATGTCTTAATTAATGTGTGTTCAACTTTACACAAAAGTTGATTGATTATTAAATGTTTTAATTATGTATTCATGTTTTTAATTACGTCGGGCTTATTGCAGATAACAGGCATGAATTTGTACAATATTTCGATAATTAATTAGTGATTAATTTTACAGTGAAAATTTGTCTAACTGGTGTTAAATATTGTGTATTATGTAATAACAAGAATGGTATAGATTTTGCTCAAAAAAGTTGTAGAAATTTTCTGAAAAAAGTGGTTTTATAGATAACATTCGGTTGTACAACAAAAAATATATCTCATTTTGTTCCCAACTAGATAATTAATAATTACATGTATTTGCAATAGCTTGACGATAAATTCATTACTATATACTGTGTGAAATATGTATTTAAAATTAATTTACATAATAATGCATTCCTGTAAATACAATGTAAGAAATCAATATAGTATATATAAGATAGATCTGATAAGCAATATTTAAGTGTTATTTGGACTAGTTTATTTATAATTAAGTTATATATCACCGCAACATTTTGTTCCTTTCCTTTAAATTAAGTAAATTTAATTAGTTTAAGTAAGTTAAGATTAGTATAAGTTGGCTAAATCTTATCATCGTAAACCATTGTTTTATTATTTTATGTAATTCAGTTCCCAGACAGTTAGTTGAAGCAATTCTGGAAGAATATCGTCCCTTCTAGCTTCTTGTTTGTTTTCCCCATAAATGCGGTAATGAAAACTTTCTCATTTTTCTGGTGTGCAGGTTTATTTACCCCTTTATTACAAAACTCCTTTTATTATTTATGAAAATGAAAGCATGTTTAAATTTACATCTGTCGTTGCGTGCTAAACGAAAATGCATGATTAAAATTATTTAATTGCCTTTGTAGTGCTAATAACAATAGATTCTTAATGTATTATTTGTTTGAAACTGTTTTATAAGTTGTGTTTTGGAAAGGGATGTGAGAGGTAATTTACATGACGAGTTTTCCCTTGTTTTGCCCTAAACATTAAATACTATAGTGCAACATCTCGTTAGAGCTTGGGAAGTTTGGAAATTTAGTGTTTTATTCAACGTGATTTCCCACGTGGATACATTGTTCGTGTTGGTTGAGCTTGTAGTAAACACTTAAGACACATTATTTCAAAAAGGCAAAGTACGCCTTTCCTAAATTATGTGAACACCACAGATGTGCCTTGTCAAAAATTCGGTTTGCATTTTGTGGATAAAGATGAGTAGGAACAATAAGGGTGTAAGGGGGGAAGCAGACTTCACAATCTATCTAAATTTGTGAACTGGAAACTATTCGGGTCAATGCTATTCCATGCTAGTTATCTTATAATTTCTCGAAATAAATTGCTCCTGTTTTTTTCAAATATAGTGGGTGAGGGAAGCCTTGCTTCTGAAAGGCATCTTTATATATTATCCCACATTCCAAGTGTGCAATTTCTGACATCACTCTTGCTCCCAAATCTGCTGCTTACCGACCTTGGGGCGGTTCACATGACGTGTTATACTCCTTCAAAATATGTCGTCCAAACTGGTTAAAAAAATGTATTTAAGATTATTTTTAGAAGCTTTTATGCGGAATTTCATGGTCCCGGACGCCCAAAAAAATCTCCCACCCGCCATTTTTATAGCTATGCCTGTAGTTACAGGGTGTTTCAATAATAGATGTTTTAGATTATTTAAAAGAAAGAAAATGATAGATATGTGTGTGCTTTTTGTGTTTTGTGCTCATGTTCAGTTAGACCGTATAAAGTTCACCTTAAAAAATCTGGCACTTTGCCCCTTGCCACATGGCATACTATACATGCTGACTGCAGGGTAAAGAATTGAATTGAATTGAATTGAAACATGTTTACTGTTGGTTCTGTGTGTGTAGCTCTTTCTGTTCTGAAGTACATGGTGTACAATTATACTATAATTTTGAACATCCTGTACAAAATTTAAGGTGTGTTGTAGTAATAATCTCAACTTACTAGTTAAACATAAATATACTGACTTGACAAACTGTTGAAAATTTAAATGCACAAATTATTTGGGGATGTGAACCATTGTCGTATGTATTAAAATTGTTGTACACCCAAAGTTGCCATTGTCTGCATGTACAATTGCGAATTTTTGTAAACAAATACATGTATCTGAAAGCCTTGATTTATTATACATTAGTCCAACAAGGACTCGGTTTTTCAAAATTCGTTAATGTCGATTTAGAGAAATTTTCTTTCCAAAAACACTTCAAAGTTTAAAAAATGAGAAATGCAACCCTCTTGGAAATTCTTATAACTTATCTTGCACTATGACGATTTTTATCAATGATATACAATATAACAGCTGTGACAACTTTAGAGAAAATATTAAAAAAAGTACATGATCTTTACTCGGTCTATTTCATGCAAAATGTTCGACCCTATTTATCTGAAAAAAATCTGCAATTACCTGAAAAAATCTCCTCATAAACGTCATTCTGATATATGATAAATCAAACAATTCTTCTTACAATTACTCATAGGCTTTTAAATAATCAAATCATTAAACCTATAAATTGCTGGACAGTTGAAAATAAGTAGTGCATAACATGTATGAATTCTAGGTTAAATGAAAACTAATAAACATCTGGCCATGTGCGAGCTGCGAAACCACCATTAATTACACCACAACCCTTTCGGAAATTTGGTTCTTGATATAAATTAATATATAATCTGCATTTGTAAAATATGTGTGACGATTTAAAACGTCATAGATTGCAAATGTTTAATGCCTCCAAGTTTGATTTATAATATAATTTTTAAGATATGATTAAACATTGCTCATTTCATTTTTTCAGGTATAATGTGATAAACAGAAAACATGAGTATAGCACAATGGAAAGAAGCGCCCCCCTTATGTAGCACGTGTGGTCAGCCCCACCCCAGTGGCGAACCTCATCTGTACAACTACAGCCAGGAAGTGGACGATGACCTCACATGCCACATCTGCCTGCAACCCTTAGTATCCCCAACAGACACAAAGTGCGGTCACACCTTTTGTCGGGCCTGCTTGACCAACTACCTCCGCATTCAACCTATGTGCCCCATAGATAGGCAACCTTTGACCTCATCCTACGATTGCCAACCTGCCAGCCTAATGGTCAGAAGGTAAGAAAGCGTCCATGCAGAAGCTAGGATTGCAATTGAGAGAATGCATAAGTGCACATTGCTGAATTATTCTTATATTTGACAGGTTACTAGACAAATTGGAAGTGGAATGTCCCAACTTTTCGTTATGTCACTCGAAATTAGCTAGAAGTGAATTGGAAGCCCATTTGAGTCACAGGTAAGTAAATTATGACATGGGCAATGTTCCATGTTTTAATGTTGGTCCTGTAAGATTTTTATAACACATTTATATTTAAAAAATGTTAGATGTCCAGGAGCCATATTCCCTTGTTTGAGAGCTAATTCTGGCTGCGAATTTCAAGGAAATTGGCAACATTTACAGCTACATAACAACGAATGCAATTACAAAGAACGTAAGGATTTTGCATTTTAGACTTATTACCATTTAAATATTCGTTTTATTAATTATTTTTTAAAAATATTCAGATGTCGGAGATGCGTTTCGAGCACCTGTTTTGGAAGGACACATCAGCAAAATAGAGATTCCTAGATCACCATCAGGGGTTCTTGGAATTAGCATAGTCGGTGGCTATGATTCTCCTCTGGTAAGATTCTTGTTATTAAAATTTGCAATAACCAATTAATTAAACCGACACATGTTGAAAATACATATCTAGAAAATACTGATGCAAAGCAATTCAATCTATTCAAGTTGTCTTGGACAAACCACTTAAGAATGAAATATTTTTTTAAAGCTAAATTTGTTTCTAACGAAATGTAACAATTCTTAGGAATCCAAGCATTGCTTTGTGCCAAAACGTTGTGGTGACATATAGCACACTCCAACGTGTTTGAGTAAAAAATGCTTGCCAGCTCAACTTTACGTCCTTAAAAATCTGGCTGTTTTTCTTGAATGCGCATTTTACTGTTATTTTCTTGAAAACGGCTGTGCCCTGAAACACCGCTAGCTTAGCTAAATTTAACTCGAGTCAAGAACAAGGGCGAGAAGTCGGTTGTGCCAATATCGTTTAAACTGCAGCAGTTGCAAACATAAGGAAAACTGAAAAAAAAAATGTATTGCCTCCAACTTCAGCGCACTTGGTGTGGTGGTAGTGGAGATGCGCTCCTTTCTAGTATAGGGGCACTACCTCGATAGACTAATAAGGTGGTGAGCCTTGCCAAAAAAGATGCTTTTTGCCAAAGATCAAGTTACTTGTCAACTGCGATGCTCAACATGCGGCTTACATATTCCATCAGCCACCATCTTGGGAGATGCAGCTCATAATTTTTAAAAAATGCAATAAGTTGGGGTTTCGAATCCATTCTTCGAGTGTTAAAAATAACACTTCCTGTTGGCAGAAATTAAGTACAGTATTTACTCGGGTAAATCTCCCACTATTAAGTCTATAATACAAATCTTTATCCTTTGGAGCATGGGTGGGGCTATTACACGAAACATGTTACCATTGAAGAAAAATCTTCGGAATTCATGGTATGGTGAAAATTCATGGAAAAATATTTATGTTTGAAACATTTTAATATACATACAGTAATTTATTACTATTGAACTTCGAGATATTTGCAATGATGTTATAAAATTGCGTAATATACAATGCGAAAAAGTTATTTTAGTCAAATTAATGAAAGCCTAACTTTCTTCATAACTTCTGGTCAGCTACAGACAAGTTTGCACATAATGAGCTTTTCTGTTATAAATTACTGCGAACAATTTCAATACAAATTGAAATAAAAATTTTTTGAACTCTGCACATGTTTAGTAACAGCTCTCGGTTCAATGTTACGGAGCAATATGTTGCTAATTAAGCATTTTTTAATTAATTGCAGAGGTGCATAATCATCCAAGAAATTCATTTTGGTGGCATCATAGCTCAGGATGGTCGACTTCAAGCTGGAGATCAGTTAATAGAGGTATGAATAACATCGTTTAATAAGCACTATTTACCTATTTTGAAAATGATGAGGATTGCACAATTCTTCATTTATACAATTATAGTTAAAAGCTGAGAATAAGTAGAGCATAACTTATGTTTGAATTAATTCTAGGTGAATGGCAAAGATTTAACGCACTGTCCACATAATTATGTGGTAAATGTGCTGAATACCTACACGACAACTCTTCAACTGAGCGTTTATCGAGACCGGGTTGACCAGACCTTTGGAGAAAACCATCGATTGAGCACTGGACCTGGGATGGATTTGGGTGTAGATATCTTCAGAGTTGGTTTGGAAAGACAACCAGGAAGGTCTCTGGGAATCAGATTGACAGAAAAAAGGTATTTGATCAATCACATTATCTTTAGTTTCTGGTTAACTCAAGAAATTGAATGAGGGGAATTTAAAATTTGCTTGAAAAGTACTGTATGTTGAAATATCTAATTATTATCATTGTTTTTTTTCAGACAACAGCCTGGAGTTTTCATCAATGAAGTGGTAAGCATATATTCTTTTATTTTCTAAGCAAGGAATGTTGGGAAAGATTTTCCGTGAGGAATCTCGTCAGAGATTTTGCGCGAGGAATCTCGTCAAATACTTTGCGCGAGGAAACTCGTCAAAGATCTTGCACGAAGAATCTCGTCAGTTCTTGCGCGAGGAATCTCTTCCGAATTCTTGTGCGAGGAATCTCGTCAAAGACTTTACGCGAGGAATCTCGTCAAAGACTTTGCGCGAGGAATCTCGTCAGAGATCTTGCGCGAGAAATCTCGTCAAAGATCTTGTGCGAGGAATCTCGTCAGAGATCTTGCGCGAGAAATCTCGTCAGAGATCTTGTGCGAGGAATCTCGTCAGAGATCATGCGCAAGAATCTCATCAAAGATGTTCTGCTAAAATCTTGCAAAAGTCCAGCGTATTGAAATCAAGCTTGATTTTTTAACAGATTGAAGGAAGCATCGTAGCCCAAGATGGAAAAATGAAACCCGATGACCAAATTCTGGAAATTAATTCCCAAGATATACGCCGAGCAAAAATCGAAGAAGCTTCATTGCTCATCCAGATGTGCAACAGGCACGTAGAGTTCCTTGTGGCCAGAGTCAACAACGGGGCGACCAACATTTTATATTCGCCTCCATCACCCAACTCCTTGAACCATGGATCGGACACCGACACAGTTGCTTCCACCTCTCCAATCACCACCCTCGATTCTCCCAATCAGCAGCAAAAAACGCCACCGCCTTTGCCACCAAAAGTTTCGCCATTGACACCTTTGAGTCTGAACACCTCCGTTGAGATGACACCAAACCATTGCCATTTCCGAAGACCCAGCCGCTGCAGCATTGACCGCTCGATGCAGCCAAAGTATTTCTCTCTTGCAAAAGTAAGCGGATTGTTATGATCGGCAGTGCATCAAAGTTGTATAATCTTAGCAATTCTAATTAATTATTTTTGATGTCCAGGGTCCCAATGAATCTTTGGGAATCAGAGTTGCTGGAGGATTGGAAAGTCAGCAAGGCAACACCCCAGTCTACATTCAAAATATTGCTCTCCAGGGCTGCTTGGGAAGAAGCAAGTTGCTCAAGGTTAGTGATGGTGCTAAACTCCATAAGTGTCGTAATTTATGTACTTTATCTAAAATTTGATTTTTTGTTTAAATATTTAGAAAGGGGATATTTTGTTAAGCGTCAACGGTACTAGTCTACTCGGCATTTCCCATGCAGAGGCTGTTGCAGCGCTTAAGGTAGCGGCAAGTGCAATTTCGTTGACCCTTGGCATCATCGAAGGACCGGAAACTTCTGACGGTGCGGAATTATTTACGCCAACATGGATGTACTGGCATAAACTACCAAGGTATTTTGAATTGTATAGCTTTCCAAACTTAAGTTCAGACTTGAGCACTGCCGAGGGTTAAAAAAAACTTGTTGATGCAATCTTTAATGTTAGTGTGATTAACCCTTAACTTACCTACAGGTTTTAACATTGGAATCAAGCATGGGTATGAATTCCTGAAATGCAGCCTTCCGATTGGTTGGCAGTCATTTCTTAATGGCGGGAATTTCTGATTTCCCAATCGGAACGCTGCATTTCAGGAATTCACTCCCATGCATGATTCCAATGCTTCAACCAGTAGGCACCCTAGGGTTGGTTACATGCAGGAGAATTATGAATCAAGCATTGGAATGAATTCTAGAAATTAAGCATTCCAATTGGGAAAACTGAAATTCCCGCCATCATGGAAATGGCGGCTAACCAATTGGAACGCTAAATTTCAGGAATTCATTCCGATGCTTGGTTCCCATGCTCCAACCTGTAGGCACCCATGCTCCATGCTGTTCTTACCCTAAGCGTATACTTACTTACATGTTGAAGCATCGGAAAATTCCTCGAAATTGAATTGTGAAATGCAGCGTTCCGATTGGTTGACAACCATTTCTCAATGGCGGGAATTTCCGATTTTCCAATCGGAACGCTGCATTTCAGGAATTCATTCCCATACTCCAAACTGTAGTCGCCCTTACATCCATAATAATTTTTGTATAATTAAGTTTCAATGTTACGCTGTACTCTGATGAATATTATGCAAAAACTTTAAGCAATTAATTGCAAAAATCGATAATTAATTTTGATTTTTGTGATATTTTCAGGTGTTTGCACTTAACAAGGACAATCATTTTGCATAGGACATCTAATGAAAGTCTTGGGTTTAGTCTAGTTGGTGGCAAGGACAGTTTTACAAGCAATCAGTCATTTCACGTACTTTTAGTCGTACGCGAATCAATCGCTGCTAAGGAAGGCAAACTAAGGTAAAGATCGCAAATTGAAACAAACCTAATGAAATGCCATTACTCAAAAAAATATCTTATCGTCTTACTTATTTTTGCATTATCTTTTAAGGTGTGGTGATCAAATCTTATCCGTAAATGGCCATCGCTTGGATGGACTGCGTCACGCAGAAGCGGTCAATTTGCTCAAACAAACCCGATCTAAAGTCCTACTGGAAATCTTTTCTTGGCCAGGCACCATAGTATAAACTAGGCAAATCAAACTTATAACTCTAGTCGATCAACTGAATACTTTTTTTAATATTAAGAAGCTGCAAAAATGTTGCTGGCACTTAAATTTGAATTTGTTAAATTCAATGATGCTTGAAAATCCTTCCTATTTTTCTCGGTTCTCTGCATAGCATTAATTGATAAAATACCTACTTAGAAATACATTGACAATTTTTCAAATTTTATAATAAATATTTTCAATTTACGCAAGAATTGCCATATGCAATAGATATGAACAATTTCTAAATTTATTTCACGTTAAAAAATGTCTTCCATCTATGAAAAAATAGGTAAATTCAATGCACAGAGAATCTCTTCTATTTTCCACATTTCCCGAAGCAGGGCATTTTTCAACAGATCTGATGATACTTGTTTTAATTTATAGCCGAACTCTCCATTGTGATATATTCATGTACTATACTTTAAAACCTTAAGTTATTACACTAAGATATTTTATGAAACAAGTGTCATAAAATATTTTAGTTTAAATGCTTACTTTATTAATACGAATTTGTAAATATGTGATTGTTTTCCCAATTTGTTTTCGTTACCTATGTTTCACCCGTGTGATAGCTAATTACTTTTCCCCTATTAATAAGTCAGTATAATTTGTATTTTGTGTTGTCAAGTTTTTACTTAGATCGATATTTCGAAAAGCCATTGTTTTGTCTTTTTTTCAGAAATACTTACAGATTTTTGAAAGTTTTTCAAGCTCTTTATTGTAGATAGTTTGTTTTAAGTTACTCAAAATTTTAAACAAAGTTTGTCAACTTAAAAAATCATCAAATTTAAAGTAGGGTTATGAACTGAAAATGTTGAAAATCGGCATTTACGTATGATTTATGTAAACCCACATTTCATGATTTGCAAGTGATTATTAAAATTTGCACTTAATTGTACGATTGCATTGCTTACATTTCTTTTAATCGATGGATATTTTCGCTTATGCCAAAATAGAAGATTATTAATAATTAAGGCAAGTATTATTTCTTTTTATCAGTTTTCTCACAATCAAGCAATAATGAAAGTTGTAAAGGGACATTCCGTGTACAGTGTAGATTGAGTCTTTTTAATATAAAAATAATTTCTTGCTAGTTACTCATTAGTTTAATGCATTTACAACAATTATTAAAAATCAAATCAAATGTAATGAAGCATATTCTAGAGAATTGTATGTTTTCTATTGCTATTTAATAATTCATGATCCAATATGATCAAGCCGATATAAACCAATAATACCATAATTTCTCCATTGTTCTCTATGGAATTTTAGACCAAGGATTTGCCTTACATTTCTAAATGCATGGCATAGCGATAGGTTTTATACAATAGGGCCAGGGGAACTCAGATAGCTGAGCATTCCTTGATACTTGAGCACATTGAAAATTGAACACTTGTGCCATTCATGTGCAATACCACTCGTTCGAAATTTTTTTGTGCACAACTGAGTGAACCTGAGATCTGCTCAGTTGTGCACGAAAATTTTTCGAACAAGTGGTATTGCGCATGCATGGCACATGTGCTCAATTTTCAATGTGCTCAAGTATCAAGGAATGCTCAGCTATCTGAGTTCCCCTAATTATTTGAAACCAGGTTTGTTCAATTTTAGTGGTAGACCTAATAGCTATTCAGTAAATTAGACATATTCCGAAAAATGTTAAATATTTTTGTTGAAAATTCACTGCTCAAAAAATAGCCTTCTAAATTGATAAAAATGTAAAAGCCAAGATATTGTAAATTAGCTTTTCACATTTAGCACGGTATCCTTGTTGTAACATGTCGCAACACGTTTGGGACATTGGACCAACGTCCCTAATGAGCTTCCGTAGCAGTTGAAGGTACATCGAAGACTCCGTACACAACTGATAATCAACAGAAGAAGAAAGATGGCTGACGCTTGTTTATCCACGGAATTTGGGTGCTCTCATTACAAAAGGAAATGTCAACTTGTGGTAAATAAAATACAATTTGTTGTCATTGATTTAAGTTGTGATATAACATGTTATCTGTTAACATTGGCAAATGTATCTAGAAAGGAATAGTTCATATAATGTATTTTAATTGATTCTAATTATGAAGACATTGTCATACATGTATTTGTATGCATGCACCTGCATTTTAATCTTAACCTTTGACCATTTATGCAATGCCGATTTATGATTTGTATATTTTAAGCACTATCGCATGTGTTATTTACTACTTTTTGCATTTTTCGTTTACAACAAAAGTTTGAGCTAACCTTTTAAATTTTATTTTTTCAAGCATGTTTTTGGTCCAAAGTCTAGAAGCCGAAGTGTTGACATGTAGCCTACTGTATAGGCTTATAACTTTTAAAATGTTATTTCTCCTAACATGTTCTCATGAATATACATGTGTATACCTATCAAACTATTTAAATGAAATAAATTGTAAGTATGTGTTAGAATTGATCGATGCAGTTAGACTATATATATAGTATCCAATAGATTTGGTAACCTTGATAACATATCTGACTATAATGTCCTAGAGATTTAATCTTCGGTTATTTCCTGAAATATTGCTTTGATTTTTTTGGCTGATAGTTGACTCATTTATATAAACAGATATTATAGTTTTAGCGCTAGAAATAAGCATGAGGCATATATTACAAGGCTTGAATCTTTCAGATATGAAATCAGGATTTTCTATTGTAGAACACATACTGTAGGCTATACATGTGCCTCTTTGTTTTCTTGTTAACCTTTCACCAGTTTTGGAAGTATAAATTAGCCAAAAAAATGAGAGAATGCTGGAAAGCTTATTATAAAAGCTTGGAGAAAAATGTGTTGGCAGAAATTACTATTTTTGTGTTGTTTACTACATGTATATAGTTACCCTCAAATAGCATGTGCTGCAGTTGTTTTGTGCTTCGAACAAATTTCTAGAGCACTGGTAAAGTTTGGCTTTCCCTTCATTCTGTGCTTTTTCTTTTTGGCTGTAAATGCTTTTGTTGCATTTTGGCAAATTATCAGAAATTATTTTGAGCCAATCTGTTGGTGATTGCCCTCTGGGCAATTTCTTCATCATGATGAAATTAAATTTGAGCATTCGATGTGTAAGCCCAAGGTTAGATGAGCATTTTTTAAAAATGTATTTTATAGTGTTCTAACTGTCAGTTATTCTTAAAATCTGAATTTGTTATATATGTACTCCTGTTTTTAATTAGATGTTAAAAGTTTTTCACTTAAATTTGTCTAGGCTCCATGTTGCAGCCGGATTTATACTTGCCGCTTCTGTCATGATGAAAATGAAAACCACTCACTGAATCGTAAAGATGTGGAGGAAATTGTTTGTTTGGCCTGTTCCTTGAAACAAAAGGTAGGCCTATATTTTGAATACTTGTAATAAAATTATTGTGGTTTGTATCAAATATAATGCAAATTACCAATAGACCTAGCTACTGTTCTAATAAAACAGCATGTATTTAAGGAGTATTTATAATATCACAGAATATAGCAGTACATTGTTTTCATCTTAGGTTGGAAATGTGTGTGCTTCATGCAACGTGACTTTTGGCAATTATTTCTGTGCAATTTGTCGATTGTATGACGATGAAGACAAAAAACAGTTTCATTGCGATGGTTGTGGTATATGCAGGTTTGTGGAAATCGTTTAGAAATGTGCATTATTTCTTAATACGAGCACATATTTATTTAAATCAATTTTGTAGGGTCGGAGGACGGGAAAATTTTGTTCATTGTATAAAATGTGATATATGCTTGCCAGTTTCAAAAAGCTCTCATAAGGTTAGTTTTCAAACTGGTGTTTATCGCTAATTTAGTCATGTCTTTAATGGCACCTACCACTTTTGAAAAAAAATGTTTTTGCTGTTTTTGTGAAAAAGTTGCCCTTATAATTTATTTGTTTCATTAATTCCATGAAATACTTAAGTGTGTCGAAAAAGCATCTCGTACCAATTGTCCAGTTTGTTTGGAAGATCTTCATTCTTCAAGGATACCTTCTCATCTCCCTGATTGCGGGCATCTTATCCACAGGTAAAATTCAAAGCATCTGTTTATCATTTTGTTTTTTTTATACGTTGACATTAATAGGTAAATTTATTTTTTGTAAAATTAAGACCTTGTTACGAGGACTTAATCAAAAATGGGTGAGTTGACTAAAAAATTGTGAATACTTTTATTTCCATATGTAGAATTTCAATCTAATGTCTTTTGAAATTATGACTGTAGTATCTATACCTGTCCACTTTGTTCAGTGTCAATGCTGAAAATGAAAGACGTTTGGAAACGACTCGACGAAGAAGTAAGCTCTACCCCAATGCCGACTGAATATGCCAATTGGAATGTTGGAATTCTTTGTCGGGATTGCCATAAGGTATGCTTTTACCCCTGCCCCAAAATATTAAACAAACTTCGTTTACAGTTCAGTTATAATTTAAATTAACGATAAAGTGGAATTTTGCAATGATACAAACACTATTTAAAACAACAGGCACCACTGTTTTGCCAAGTTTTATTTCATAACATTATCTTTAAAATTTTTAAAAACATTGTGTAATTAAAGATATTTTACTGATTCAATCTATCCATGTTTTAGGAATGCATGGTGACATTTCACGTGATTGGTTTGAAGTGTGCGCATTGCGGTTCCTATAACACTTGCCGTACTAAGGTTGAACCATCAACAGCAGAAGCTGGTAAATAAATCAATATTAATTCTAGCTACCATATTCATTTTAAAATAGGTGCCCGTTTAGTTGTGATTCAACACCCGTTTTTTGCTTGTGCCATACCATTCCCTTTTCTGTTTCCATTACTCTCAATGTCCTTTGCCCTCCATCCACCCCATTGTTGTTGTAGAGGGTCAGAGAGGAGCCCGTAATCTTCAGTCCCTTTTTCGTTACCTTATGGGACAAGTTGGACGCTTGCAAGAATCTCGCACTTAATGATCAGAAAGGTTTTTAGGGTGTTGACAGCTACCTTTCCAAGATACACCCAAGCGTATGTTTTGTTTGCTTTTTACATGTTCATATCTTCTTTTTTTTTCAACGATTGCCCTCCCATTATTTTCACCGCGTTTGCTTATTTTTTTCCCCAATACCAACATAACTAAATTTAAAAGAACACATTATGTTCGCGAGATTTATTCTGTATGTTTTTCTGTTTTTAAAAAATTCCCTTTGATAACAATTTTTATATCTATTGATTTTAGGCAAATAATATCTATTAATATTTATAAACTTGTATGTATTCTTCCATCGCACAGTGAGAACTCCGCACATCCAAAATTTCGTAATATTTGCCCAATTTACGTTGCCGTTGATTAGTTTGTTTGGTTTGGTCAGGTTCGGTTAGGTTAGGTTTAGTTAGGTTAATCTAGATGTTTGGAATCTTCCTTCGTGCAAAATATTCCAAGATACAGGAACATTATTGATGTTTTTTATTGTTAATTTAGGATGGTAAGGAAATAAATCAGGGAATTTACAGTTTCTAAAAACTTTCTTTTAAAATTTTGAAAGCAGTATTAGTAATGCATTGTATAAATGCTTATTAACTTACACATATATTAAGAATGGCGGGCATTAAAATTAAGTGAGGATTTTTCTTGTACTAATCTCATTTTTTTGTTTTAAGCAGAGGCTGATGGAGATGATGAAGGACTCCTGGCAGCATCTTTATCAAGTCATATATCCCAAGATGAAAACAATGGTGATGGCTGAACCCTACTAACAAGTAACCAACTCCATTTAATTTTTTTTTACTTTTTTATCGCATTGTTCCTAACTGACCATATGTGGTATGGTTTAAATATTTGTTTTTTTTTACGATGAAAATATACAGTATGTGCTGTAATCTTGATCAGCCATATTTTTGAGCTATTTCTTTAATGATCGATCCAGGATTAACTTTAAAGAAATGCGATATTACAAAGAATAAATATGGATATTACAAACTATTTGCCGTGAAGAAGCCGCACTAAATAATACAGCTGAAAAATATGGTTGGCAAGTTTAGCGTGATAATTAGTCGGTCTGCGCATGTTATCAATAAATTAATTGAATTAATTACTTATGGTTCTAAAGCGTTAAAGAAAATATTTTATCTATTACATGTAAAAGCATATGGTTTTAAGAACAGTTTTGGGAAGTTTTGGAACCTTTTTTTTTAATAAATGTGATTAAATACATGTAATGTACATCATGATATGTACATGAATTTTTTTTGTTTTTTTTATAAACGTCGTGTGAATTATGCAATAAATTGAGATGAACTTCCACAATTATAGAAATTGTTACGATTTTTTTTAAATTTTGTTGCCTTGGGGAATTTTTCTTCTACAGAGTACTGGCGTTAATAATTCCTTTAAATGCTCACACTTTACTATTGTGAGAATGTGATATGCCCATTAAGTGTTAATTGAAAAGGTTAAGCATTAGAAACTTTGGAATCTTGTACAGAGTAACATGAACTACAACAAGCTTTCTGCACCTCTCATTTTTGTGACGTTTTTCAATGCTGTCTAAATGAATTCCAAAGGTGATATTTGAGCTCCATTTTGGGAATCTGTTTTCATAATATTCTTTCCACTTTGATCCACTGCTGGCTGCCTTGACCCAAAGACCCCGGCCATTTGTTTCCATCTTTTAGATCAGAAAGTCCCATTGCATTATATTCCATATGCAAGAACTTTTGCGTTTCACATTTCTAGAATTGAAGATACTTGTCAAAGCCAACATGAGACATACTTGCAATGATAGACATAATAGGCTTAATTGCTGCTATTTTGCTATCTCAGCCGTATGAAGGTTCAGTTTATTGAAAATTAAATGTATTTACTAAATTTTATTTTAATTTAGTAATCAGCAGATTATTAAGTTAAATTGTTGTGCTAGTTTACATTAAACAGGTTCGAAAGAAAGTATTTTTGATTAATCAGAACCTTTCTATGATCAGTTTTATGCAATTTTAGCACATTGCATGATGAAGGATTGATTCTGTGGTATATGTATTACAAATCTGTTGAATTCACATTTTTATACCCAAAATGAAGGGAAAACATTAATTTATTTGTCAATTATTTTCTTGTTTTTTCACATATTTTACATGCTTACAAATAATTTTGTCACTTACAACATCATATTAATACTTCACATTTAAAAGAAAATACTAACGCATTATTGAATTTATGGAGTCAGTAACATATAAATATACACCTGCAAGAATGAAATAAATTGAAAATGCTTAATTTTTTTTATGGTTTGTATTGAAATAAAAATTTTAAATTATTGCATTGATGCAGAAGTACTGTATCAATTTTTTTGTTGAGTACCGGTACTTAATTATAACATTAGACCTATAACTTAAGTAATAACCCTTTTCCCATATTTTATATGTACGATCAAGTCACATTAGTACAGTAGAACCTGCTAAAGGTGACCACCCAAAAAAATGACCAAATCCGGTCACTGTATACAGATGATCACTATACAAGGAATTCCTATGATGGAAAACATACATGTATGCACTAAAAATCAATTTATGAAAAGTGATCACTATGCAGAGGTGGTCACTTTACCAGGTTTCACTATACTTTGCGCTCTTCCGGAATATTTTGGGTATCTCCATAGCACTGCTAGACATTACATTTTTTTATCAATCATGCCTATCTACTTTACTTTATGCAAGCAAGGAGCAGGATTTTTTGTAGTAAATGTATATTTGAAAAAAAAGTACAATGAATTGCAGTGTTTTTAAAAAAAATATTGTTTTCATATTATTTGCAGTAAATTTAAAAAAAGTTAAGGTAATTGCAGAATTTTATTGTCATTATTTTATAACCCTTACCCCCGAATGGCGTTAAACCTGTACTTTTAACAAGTGAAGTCATACATATTCTTATTAAAAAATTAGCAAATATTTTAAAAATAATGATTGTAAGGAACTAGATCAGTCTCACAGAGACATATGGTGCAAATTTTTGTGTAATGTGATCTTGAATTATATTTTTTAATGTCAGTTCATTGGCAACAAATTACAGTATTTTGAAATACGAGTTTGCAACGCTTTCTTTTATAAATAGGAAAACTATCTGCTTGATATACAAATTTTCTATACGACATTGCTACATCAATACTTTTTTATTTTTGTCTTAAAACCTAAAATATTTTTATAAAAACTGTCGGTTTTTCTGTAATTCTTGGACCCCGCACTGCTTGCTTTTCAAGCTGATTTATATTTGTTACTGCAGGTGTTATTTCGTTTTCTGGCTCAAACCCAAACCCCAATTTTCGTCTGGGATTTAGAGCATTACTTCCTAGTCTGGTTCTCTGAGAAGAGACTGCTTCACTAGGGCTATATGCGAGTAGTCAAGAATCCTATATCAATTATTTGTCTCTTCAAACTGTCTACAAGTAGAGACGTGCACGATATTACAGAAACAAATTTCTCAAAGAGCTTTTCAAGCCATTCCAGTATAGCATTTACAGGGTGTTTAGTATTAAGTTTATTTGCCTAAAGTTATTACTAGTTTAGAAATAGTGTGAACATGATATATGTATGTGCCTATATCCAGTGACGCATGAGTTATGGGTATGTTGATAGGCCATTTCAACTGTCAAACTTTGATATAGTTCCTGATATGACAAAGTCATAAAACAAAATCATTCCGGGCAAACTAATCAATGTAAATTGATTGTGTAGATAAAATAATTGGTAGAAATAAATTTTAATGCATTTTCCAGAGACTATTTAATTATGATGATTTATTCAAATGCAAAAAAATGCGATAGAATATCAGTAATTTTATGATTTCATCGAGATTAGATTTTAAATCATAATTTATATAAAAAACTTAGCATGATCAAATGGTACAATTAAAATATTCAATACATGTAGTTTTTAGAATTGCCTATTATCTATACATGTATTTGGTGCAACTTACTTTTTTTCAGTTTTAATCAGTTATAATCCTGTTATCGTAACAGTTTTAAAATATTCCAACTTTTGTTCAATTGTATAAGTATTATTTTCAAGAATTTGGAGACTAGATTTTGTTGCTTTATAAGGCCTTATCTCATGAAACTTAACTTCTTGCTAAATATATACACATGTATGGTACTTTTATGGTGCTGCTGATTTGGCCCACTGAATTTGACATGTGTTTGCATGATAATTTCAGGTAGACATTAGTAAACACATACACTACTTAATGTTTGTCTAATCAATTAAATCTTAAGTGGATTTGTTTGGACAAGTACACTAAAATCGACCGTCCAGCGTGTGATGACGACAGAAGGTATTTCACAACGTGGTATACAGGGAAGCTTCAAGGCACAATCTTCCATCTCTTCTTACACTGTGGTTATAGAGCCACTGTACTGTGGTCAAGGAATTAAGGTTGTGATAAAGATAAATGCTAAGTTGTGAAACATTTTCAGTCATCAAAAACGCTGCTCTTTTGTTGGACGGTCCATTCCTGAGTATGTGTTTAAACAAATTCACCTCAGTTTTTTATGTCACACAATTCATAATCAAATTTCTGCAATTATTTGAATTATTGACACCCGTATACCACATATCATTTTGTTTGTTGATTGTATAGGGTACTGAGGTGAATTGACATATAAATCCTTGCACATTAGGACAGTTTTGCACACCTAACCTTATAATTTAATCTAATTCAACCAGACCTAACCTAACCCAAATTATCGTGTCAGGCTGTCATCTTATTTATAACCTGCATGTTTCTGCTTGGAAGTTTCCGCTCAGTGAGAACTCAGCACATCCAGATATTTCAGACTGTATGCCCAATTTATGTTAGGTTAGCTCAAGTTCGCCTATGTTTTTAAGGTTAGCTGTGCGGAATTTTCCTTTTGCACAATAATCCTATAGATTCGACATTTCATTGATAGTGGATGTGTGCTTTACTATAAAATTATTGCATGGCAACATGATAGTTTAAGAATTCTAAAAATACAAGGGATACGGGAACGCCACCAGTGATAATACTTAAGGTCAAGTGAAACAATTTGAGATCTAATTGCTATAGAGATAATAGTGCATGATGATAGGAATATTCCGTTAATTTTTAAAACTATAGCGTTGAAACCCAAATGTGTTTCAAGACTTTGTGTGTATAGTGTACAAAATCTTCGATAAAAGTCAGCATTTTGGGGTAGAAAGACAATCTTTTTTTGTCTTTTGTAACACCCTCGATTTCTTGAACCGAAACTGGATCTGACTAGACGAAATTAGTTGGTGGGTAAGTAAGCTTAGCCAAGACATATAGCCTGCGAGTACATGCACTTGTGGGACAGGGGGTTCATCACAGGGGTTAATACGTTAACCTGACATGTACATATACTTTGGATATTTTACCATGAAAATCCCCCCTTCTAGAAAACCTGTCCTTGGAGTTGCCAAAAAGTTTCAAAGGTTCAAGCGCTTATTTCATTAAAGGGGAACATTGAAGGAGGCTAGTTGGAGATATTTCCTAGGAGAGAAGTCAAATGCTTCAAAAAAGGGCAATGACTACATGGATAGTTGTTGGAAGAAATGGCACCCATCTATTTTTTTCTTTAACAATAGGCAATATCACGATGAACTGTTTTAGGTTTAAAAATAAAAGTATAAACTCCTGGTAATCTCAAATTAACCATTGTATTTAAAACATATGGTGTAAGTATTCAATTAGCTATAATTCCTTGTTTGGTGCAAATTCGTCATTAAATTCATGGAAATTAGAAAACCGTTTGGCAAAGTTTTCCTAAAACTTTGATCTTTGACTTATAGCTTTTTCGAAACTTTCCACCCATCATCACGTGCAATGATCAATTGTTTATACAGTAATAAAATTGACATCTATATTACAATCAATATAATGCCCATTTCTATCTGTTTATAAAATATGATATATTATACTGTGAAACGAAACCGCATAAAATATATGCGTTATCAAAACTTGTTTCACCAAAAGCCTTAAAATTATTGCTATATGAATGAGTTTCTATACACTAATTCACGTGTGCTGCTGATATATAGACATAATTGGCATTAATCACAGTATTAAAGTGCATAAAGGTTGAAAGTTAATTTCAAGACTTATGTTCAAGTTATTTGTTTTAATACTATCAGTAATTAAAAGTCTAAGGGTCCTTTGGACCCCCCATGCACAACTTAAATGTATCTAAATTCTTTCATATACAGTAAAGTAATATTGGAAAGGGTTATCAGGCATTTTCGCACATGGACGTTTCCCCACACATTCTCAAACCTTGATTTGAAACCTAATTTCGGCCATTTTGTTTACGTTTAAATGTTAAGTGTGGTTGGGATTAAACTTCCATCTACGAATTAAAATATCATGCATACAACCTTTAGAATTTAAGCATATTATGCTTAAAAACCATAAATAAATTATGGTTTTTATATAGAATGTAATTTTATAAGATTTACCACAATTTTCGTCATGGAACTTCATTCCCTCCAATCCCACCCCCAACTTTCTCGTTTTTCGATTATACATTATTGACTTTAATAATATAAAACCATTTAGAAACTTAGGTTTTTCCGATCTCAGACCATAAAAACACACGTGTGCTTTGATAACACATGACGTAATTTGTTTTGAAAAAAAATCTCAATTTACTCGAAAACATGATGACGTAATTTTTAAAAAAACAAGTAAAAACATACATGTAATGATGATGCGACATAAAAATTGATTTTCTGACAATACAATTTACGTTAGTTTCCGATCAACCCACGATTACATCACGTGAAGCAACAAGTGACATTTTCAAAAATTGATCTGTTTTATTCAAACACATTAACTGCGAAATAAAAATTAGGCCTTTTAATAGAAAATATGATGTTGCCATTTGGAAATCCGCCCTCGTGGCTTCAACATACGTCGTAAATGACGTCACTACGTTTCTTGGAGAAGGCGGGATGCGTCAAACCAATCGCATTTGTAACACATGCTCTCATTGGCTACAATTCTATGTTTGGCACGGTGCCAACCAATCAGAAGGCTCGTTTCATGTTGATACGTTGAAGCGTTCGAAAAACTAGTCTGAACCAGACATTCTAATAAAATAGTGAGCGTCGTTGCAAGGTTTTGGTTTTGCTGGTCGGCTTTTCGTTTGTTCGGATCATTCCGTGCTAGTTTTCCTTCGATTTTATATTTCTTTCGGATTTGCAACCCATCGCAAAATATCTTTGGTCCTTGAAAGTCGCGTAGTTTCGCCTTTTCGTCTTCGTTTTTTATTTTTTTTGGATAATCTCCCTTCTACCCGCGGGTAGCCTAATGACCTCGATGGGTTCTTGCTTATCATGCTTTATCTCCTCTTTCTTGTAGTGTGTATATTACCACTCCTAAACGTAAGTATATTTACATATTATATTTCAAATTTTCGTAATCTAATTGTATTCTTGCTCTTAAAAAAATTGGCGAGACAAAAAACTAGGTTATGTGCGTATCGATCCGTTATTTCGAAGCCATTGTGTGCCTTTGTTCAATATCCAGCTGTTACCTCATATTCGTGGCTTTCGTTAACGATCTTATGTCTCAAACTGCGTTTTTTCAAGTATCAAGATCGGTAGTAATTAAAATATGTTTTGGAAAATTACAGTAGGCCTGAGAAAATTTTGACACGGTGCCAAAATGTATATTGCAACATGGTTGCCATTTTAACGTGGCCATTATGGCGTACACTAGACAAGTCGAGTTCACCATGATACATTTCTGAAAATTGTGCTTGTCTTTTTCGTGATCAGAATTATTAAAATGTGACCTTTTCCTAAGACGATTAAATATGACAGCTTTGAGTTTTTTGAAGCTTTCCAAATGAAGGCCACTGGAACCTGCCTCTAGGCATCATTGTACTTTAGCACTTTTTAGCTAGATGCGTCATTGTCCTTTAAATTTGATCCAACCAGGGAACGATGTTCATTCAAATTGCTTGCCCAAGCTTTTCACCATTGGTTCAAATTTGACAAGTTTTCCCCTATAATGAGTAATTGCGTTATAATAGGGAGCTTAGTTTTGCCATGGCCTAATTCAAGTTTTAGGATAATTATGCCTTGAACTTTAGCCTCAACTTCCCCACCAGCTGGGATGGCCAGGGTATTTTATCTTTGACAAGAAAAGCCAGATTTAGACTAGATACTTGTTTCCAAAGGGCATATTCGTGAAATGTGCCCAAACATAGACTTAATGCCCTATTCCCCTAAAGAAAAGGTTTTCCCCCCCAAGAAAGGTATCAATTCAATTCTTTACCCTGCAGTCAGCATTTATCATGCCATGTGGCAGGGGGCAAAGTGCCAGATATTTAAAGGGAAGAGTATACGGTCGTGGCCGAATTTTTAGGGAACTATCCCGGCATCTGCCTATATGGGCGATTAAGGTAGGTTGTGGGAAACCACGAAAAACCACAACCAGGATAGCCGACCGGGGTTTGAACCTGGGTCTCCCGAATTTCGGTTTTTCATTAAAAGGTATTTTGAAAGCTGTTATTGCAAGTTCAATAGTAAATATAGCATTGATTGATCACATTGCCATGTCAAACATGGACTGGCAGGTTGTTTATCATAGGAATCCAGCTGTGGAGCAGGCGACACAAAGCTGTTTGTAGACTTGACTCGGAATTATCATATCAATGCAGTTGCTCTACAACTGGATTGTTATGACTTAAACAACCTGCTTGTTATAATATCGGTAGTCTACATTCATGTTATAAATGTTATGAAAAACTACTCTTAGGTCTAATGACTGATCACTGCCTCAGATAATGCAAATTTCAGAGATGTCTGATAGGATTTATTCTTGACTGGAGAGACTGCGTTGCAGACTGAAAGTGGCCTTGCTATGTTTAAGGCCTTGGCATACCATACATCCCTGCACTATCCAAAATTTATCTTCCATGTTCGCCTTGTTCCTTGTTACCCGTTTGGTGAAGGAAAAGGAGTTTGCCAGATAGACAAAACAGAATTTTAAACTGATCTGAAGTTCTCGCCAGACTTTAGTTTGGTGGTGTACCAACTGAAAAGGTCCTTGGGAAGAAATGTCCAAATAAATGCTTACATTTTTTATATTTAAGCATTTAGATTTGTAATTAACAACGTTAAACTGATAGGCTGTTGGAATTCAACATTAATCTAAAACTGATTAAAGATGTTATCTACTTACCTTCATTTCATGTAGGCCTACTGATGATTGGATTAAGATGTTAGGTCTTCCTACTTATTATTGTGATGAACTGAATCAACCTTCGAACGTTATGTAAAGCATTTGGATTTTGGCAGTAAACATTATATAGTCATTGAAATATCTGCAGTGATTATATTGTTTTAAGACCTTGATCCGAATTTTTTTATTACTAGTAATGATGGTGGTGAGAAGTTATATGAATTGAAAACCTGTTTCCAAACATAATGAAATGCTGTTATTACCGTTTTGACCTTTAGAAGCACTTCATGCTCCATTCTGTTGAAAAAATCTAAAGGTTACTTTCTCATGTGTGGCCTCCAAACATAACAAGAAAAAGCCAATTTCTCATCCCATTTAAACTTAGAATGCTATAGACATTATCACATGTAGTTTAGAATGTGACTTTCTGTCTGTTCTACTATGTGAAAAAGTTTAGTTAGATCAAGAATAGCTCACTGGTAGCTTTACTTCTGGTAGCCAGTTTCTTGTTCTGGATGCCTCTCATTTCGTTTTAAAAGGGGAAGTCACCCATTGCCCAAAACTTTCTTTCAGTTCCTTGTTTGGTTCATTATGTGTGTCAAATCTGCTAACTTTTTCAGTTGTTTCATACGTCACCAAGTTCTCGTACGTTTTGCGCTAACATGACTCTTTTTTTCCCTTTCAGGGCGGTTGCTCCTGCCAAGCATTTAAAACCTCTGAGGGTTCCTTCTTCCGCGTTGAAAATTCCGGCCCGGCTGTGAACACCGGCCCTCCTTGGGACCCAAGCTGATATTGGCTAAAGGGGTGAAAGTTCCTGTTGGCTCGGTGAGCGTAACGCTTGTCCCCAAGCTGAAATAAAAGACTGACATTTTATAAACTTTAGTCTAAAACTCGCATCATTTTTTTTTGCAGTTTAAGTATTTCTAAGAAGATTCCAGACAATTCCAGACTCCCTTAATTCGAATATCGTTTATCCATCTTGTCGCTATCCCAAGTACATTTTCAAGTCGCACTCTTAATCACCATTAATTCAAAAATGAATTTCGAAACTCGCGGTGGAACCATCCATGTTATTGAGGACCAAAAGTTAGCCACTGATGTGGTTCGTGAAATGGCTGCTGTCCCGGTACGTACTCATTCCTATTGTGCAATTTGTTGCGCGCTTGCACCGTTGATTCGTGAAAGCATAATTTGCTGTTTTCTTCCAGGAAAGGGAAGAGCCGTTTTACGTCGTCGATCTGTCGGACATAGTCAGGAAGCATAAGTTGTGGAAGCTGGCACTACCTCGAGTTGAACCATTTTATGGTAAGGATTCTTTGCTTTTCCACGATCGCAGGTATCCCAGCCATCCTATATTTTTGATGTCCTGTATTTTCATTAACTTTGGTACAGAAT
Source organism: Xestoiulus laeticollis (assembly GCA_034698905.1). Classification (NCBI taxonomy): domain Eukaryota; kingdom Metazoa; phylum Arthropoda; class Diplopoda; order Julida; family Julidae; genus Xestoiulus; species Xestoiulus laeticollis. The sequence continues at coordinate 29,505 of JAQGCC010000365.1, forward strand.
TGAAATAAAAGGGTGACGAAAAGTCCTAAACGTCCAAAATATTCCTAAATGCCTTCTGAAGTTACATGTGCCCCAGCTATTATGACTGAATGTTTAAATAGGGACCCCATTTTTTTTTTTTTTTTTTACAAATTAGGAATCTGATGCACTAAAAACACAGTAAATTTTGTTCTAATTGTGGCATAAATGCAAATTAAAAATAAAATTCTATAGAATACATTTAAAAAGTCCTAAATATTGAATGTGAAAGTGTTTGCCATTCTGTGCTAGAATTCCAATATTTTTGAAGGAAATGTCCTGGAATTATGTTTTTATACCTAAAAGTGGCTGGGATACCTGCGAGCGGTTAACCGATTTAGGATTGATCATTCTTACACAAATGTTTTTTTTTTCTTTGCTTGCAGCTGTCAAGTGCAATGACACAACCACTGTGCTTGAAGTTCTGGCAGCTTTGGGCACAGGATTTGATTGTGCTTCTAAGGTAAGCTAGCACTAATGGGCTCCCTGTTGGGAGCTGGCTGCAGCGAAACAGAGCGCCACCTGAATCAATTTGCGTGTGATGTCCCAGTTGAGAGTGGATGATTGTACATTGCCAGTGTTGATCTGAATTTGCACCTTCCCTTACCACCTATTATCTGTGGAAACTACTAGTACTACTACTTGTGAATGGCAGAGCCTCAGTAACAAACACCGGAAGAGTTATGTCCACTTTTAAGTTTGATTAAGGTAAACAATATACCCCTCAAGTAAGTGGAATGTTTATTTGTTCTTCCTTTGAGGTGTGCCGGCGAAACTGATTTTTATTTGGGAATAAGTCTTTAAATCTAGCAACGGCTGTCTTAACGTTTTGTCGTGTGTTAAGCTAGAAAAATGGCATCGGGTTGTTTTTCGTACATGCTTTGTGTAAAGCCTCATATACTGTTGAGAGAATGTGGGGGAAATTGGCAGGTTATACAGCTAACAGTTTCATGTGACCTCCAGTTGAAATACATTTTTAAATTTTTAAATGGGGATTTTTTAACCCCAACAACACTGATGCCAATCTTTTTTTAAACTGGCTTGTAATAGTGACTTTGAAAATTGAATTCCACACCTCAAAGAATTTGGCGCATTATAATACTCCATATTGTCAACGGCTTTGGTAAAGGAGGTGGATGCTTTTTAAAATGTTGGTTGTCGCTGTTAATTTTCAATCAATTCGTAAAAAAAGAACGGCAAACTGTTGAAGACTATGTTGAATGTATCAACTCGGTGCGTTGGAAATCGCTAATCGTGGAGCAGTTTTGTCAAACCAGTTCTCGAACATTTGAAATTAATCACTCGCAAGTGCCAAGTGTTGAAATGGCATCCACTTCTTTTACACGTATCTGTTAAGTTTTATTTCCGTTGATGGGCACGTGGCCTTGGCCACCTTCTGGAAACTTGTAAGAGCAAGCTTTGACGTGTTTTACGTCACACGCAACTTGCACATTTTTACTTTTTAACTCATTGAATCGAATAATAATGTAAACCTTGAAAGTTCAAAATGCCTCGTATTAAGGACACTTGATCCTGCATTTGGTAAGACATATTTTTTTAATGATCTTAAACTCTTTCAATGACAAAGTGTTGGGGGGATTGAGGAATTGGGAAGTTGTTTTAGAAGTTATACGAATTTCCAAGTCCTAGACATTGCAAGATGCGATTGTGATTTGTCATCATAGAGCTTCAATTACTAAAGGTATTGTTGCTAAATAACGAATTGAATCCATTTTCCTAGTTTTTTGTCGGGAAGAAAAGTGTTGCTACTTTCCAATGCTGTATTGTTGTGCAGTTTTTTGTTTTTTATACGTTTTTAGACTTGGCGAATTCACTGCTGATTCGTTTTCCAACCGGGGTGGACCAACATTTTTCTTGATTTCTGTCCATTTTTTCTTTTAGAGCGAGATTCAAAAGGTTCTCGATCTTGGAGTTGATCGATCCAGAATAATCTATGCCAATCCTTGCAAAACCTCATCTTTCATCAAATTTGCATCCAGCCAAGGCATCAACCTCATGACGTTTGATAATGAAGCCGAGCTTCACAAAGTAAAAGCTGTCTTCCCTGATGCAAAGTAAGTTCTTTATTCTCTGTAGAAGTTCTCACTTGATTGGGATGTTCCCAATCAATCATTCTTGTTCTTGATGATAGTGTAACTTAATAATTTTAAATTATGATGATAGGTTGGTAATACGTATACGTGTCGATGGCAAAGCTCAATGCCCGCTTGGTATCAAGTTTGGAGTTTTACCCGAGATGGCGTCAAGCTTGCTGAAAACTGCCAAGGATTTAGAGCTGAATGTTGTTGGAGTCAGCTTTCATGTTGGAAGTGGTTGTGAAGACGCCATGACTTACCATCGTGCCATTAAAGCTGCCAAGGGCCTGTTTGATTTTGCGGAACAAATAGGTTACCATTTCGATCTTTTGGATCTTGGCGGTGGATTTCCTGGCCAATCCCAGGCTAAACTGTCTTTCAATAGTGTAAGACCATTATTAAATTTCCGTTTGATTTGCAAACTCGAGATTTTTTTGCCTGACTAATGTAATAATGCCCCTTTTTTAGGTTGCTGAAGTCATCAATACTGCCTTAGATGAATTCTTCCCTTATAACTGTGGCGTTCGCATTATTGCTGAACCTGGCCGTTACTATGTTGCCTCTGCATTCACACTGTGCGTCAATATCATTGCCAAACGCATCATCCATCCTGAACATCCAGCCATTGAAGATCCAGCATACATGTATTACGTGAATGATGGGGTTTACGGTTCATTCAACTGCCTTATTTTTGATCACGCCATTTTAAGCAAACCAATTCCATTGAAAGTCAGTAACGTTTTCCACAAATTTGCAAAAGCGATTAATCTGGGAAGCGGCTGTTGTTGACTCATTTTTTCCCCCACCTTTAGGAAGCCAAGTGGCAAACCATCAGCAAATGCAGCGTTTGGGGTCCAACTTGTGACAGCATGGATTGCATTACCGAGAACTGCCTCCTTCCAAATTTGGATATCGGGGATTGGCTTATGTTTGAAGAAATGGGTGCATACACGGTTGCGGCTGCCAGTGCTTTCAATGGCTTCCAGAAACCTGCTTTGCACTTCATCGCTTCCACGAGCACATGGTAAACAGATTGCAGATTGAAACCGATAAAAACAAATTAAATGTACAAGGACCTAGCATAGATATTCTTTTATTTGTTTAAATCTTTTGTTTATGTATATGTGTATTACATTTAATGGAAATATGTCCGTAAAGTCTACCAGACCCTCTACATTTATAAACTTTACGGGTTTCCATGAAATGTAATTTACATGTACATAAGCAAAACAATTAAACAAATAATAGAATATTTATGGGACATTGCGTTTGTTCCTATCAGTTTCCAAAATTAAATAAAAAATCAATTTAGAAAAAAAGGCTTATTTTGGTATGCACCCCTCTTAACAGGATTACCTTTCCCCTTTGATATTCTGTAACAAGTAATTATACCAGAATTCTGATAAAAAAGCTATAAGTTATTCTGATACTTTTAAGCAGTGCTATTGATAAACATGCCTACCTTTAATCCTTAGGTGCCAGTAATTCGGCAATTACAAAAGTTTTGTCCTTTATCTTGCAGCCTGTATTTGCAAAATCAACTAAGCATCAGCGCAATGGAAACTACCTCCACTGAAATTCCTGCTATGAAGACCGGCATCGATGTTTGCACCGAAGAAACCTTTCCTGACGCCCATCCACTCGAAATCGGCTTGATCGACGTTTGCCTAGATCGCAAGGTCTTGGACCGGCCCTGGATAATGACCTCTGAATAATGGATCCACTTTGCACGAGGAGTAAATTTACTTTTTTTACAAGTTGTTCATTACTACCTTTCTTATTTTGAAATGCATTTGTTCCGAATTTTCCCGTCAGCACTAACCCTTTCCCTCACCTACAGCAGATTCCAGCCTACGACTGAATAAACTGACTTAAATGAATTTCGAGGAATAAGTTTGTTGAAAAGTTGATGCGATTCCATAACTCAACCCTGCATCATAGCAAACTTTTCCTCGTGCTCACATTTAAGACAGTTTTCATGGTTTGCGATGGATCGCTCGAAACTCCTTCCCCAACTTTCCTTTCCTTTTAAATGTTTTTAACTAACTTCATTGGCAAAGGCAAACAAAATGGGTAGTAGCCTAGGATATTTTAGTTTTAGTATCACTTTGCAGTGCCATGTTTTGCATACGTTTATTGTTCTGGACCTGAACGAGAATGTGGAATTGGTTTATTCCCATTCTCGTCATCTCTGGGTTATTTACAGCATTTTGTACTTTTTTCTACGAGTTAAGGGAATATGGAATTGCTGTGGAATTGGACCTTCTGATTTGAAACTGATTCTCTGTCACTTTTGCCAGCATTTCCCAGTTGCTTTGGACTCCATTCACCATTTTCTCAAACATCTTTTACATTCCATAAAATTAGAACCAAAGCTTAAGGTGTTTAGCATTCGTGAAAAGCCAAAGCAAAACTCGTCCATGGCTTCCGGATTGTGCTGGCAAATGATGCTTCTGGAAACTTCTTAGGAATACATAACTGAAATTGCACGTAATTCTGTTACTTGTAACGGCCAACAGGTGTTTATAAAAAAATAATAAAATGATTTCTTAATCGACAAAGCGTGTTTTTCTTTGTACCTGTCTGTAAAGTACACCAAAACTTGGCTTGGTGTGCATGGGCATCACTTTAGCTGAACCTGCAAATATTACGTCGTAACTACAGCAAAACTCCGCGATAATAACATACCGAGCCCTCAATTAGCGTACCTTATGGTTTGGTCTCGAATGGTTGGCAAGCTGATGGTACACTGCAGCCTCATTTGACATTGCTTCGATAGTTCTGAAAAACGGTTGGACAAACAATGGCGCAAATCGCCCATCTACATGTAACCTTCTTAATCTTGTAACTTGGAAAAGAGCACTTTCAGGAGACCATTAATAAACATCAAGGAGCTTTCTCTCTCACAGCATTCCGGATTTGCCACCATCAGTCAAAACTTATATGCAATCAATCAAAAAAGGATAATCCATATTATAAACCTAATCGTTTATTTCAAGAGGCTAGTCTTGCATTCATAGCAGACAACATTTTTATAATTGCTTTCTTGTGGATGTGCTTCATAAAAAATGTGCAATAATAAAAGTACGAGATTGTACATTTATGGGTTATTTAATGGCGTGATTAATTTTGCATTTAAATGGATTTTTGCTTAAGCATAACTGCATCCACATTGAATATGGTGCATAGGTGAAGGTCTACTTTTTCATAGGAATATAGCACAGTAATCCTGTGAGCGTAGACTGCCGAAACTCTTTAAACACATAGTTTGTATGCAAACGTGCATTGAAATAGTTTTCTAACTAATGGAACCGAAGAGGCGAGACCTGATTCCGGTTAGTATTTCAATATGCGTTGTATGTTAAATCACGTTATATTCATTCTGAATTTACATTATACTAGTATCTTTCATACTACATTTCATTTGTTTAGAACCGTTATATGCTCATGTAGCAATAAAAAGCAATAGGGGTACATGTACATGTATAGTTTTATACCATTTGAAGTTTTGATTATCTTCCCTATAATGTAATGTACATTATCTCATTAGCAAGTCATATCAATCCCACTAAATTCATGGGGTTTTGCTAAGGGACTATGGAAATTGTCACTAGGGGCTGTGTATGCATGTACTGTACATGACAATCTAGGTATCAAACCTATCGCAACATTGCAAACAGTGATCGTATCAACTTGCAAATGGTCTCATTCGATTCATAATTTAAAAATACATGTAAAACGATACCTCACTCGACCTACAGTGTATATGTAGTTTAAAAAATTGAGTTTTTTAAAATTGAAAATTTCTCCCCACCACCCCAAAAAGCCCCGTGGTAAAACAAGTTTTTTATTTGGGGACTCATCGGGTAATCAATTCTTGTGCCAAAACGAAGTTTCATGTGTTTCCAATTTTTTTGAGTGCACACCAGGTGTTTTTGAAAAATCCTATTTTACCCGTAGCAATGCAATGCATTCTAGAGAAATTTAATAAATTAGCACAAAATATGTTTTTCAATGTACATGTACTGTATGCTAATCCAAATGACGATCGACCGGTATTTTATTTTTAATGGACTTTAGACCATTTAGCAATTTTCTATTGGATTTATAAAGCTATATTTGATTGTATAAAAAATTCCCACTTTATTAATAGGCAGACATTCTGTGCTTATTGTTTGATCCTTTGACCTCAATAAATTTCATAAAAATATGAAATTTGTCCCTTCTGTCAAGAGTTGCATCGCATGCAATCAACAAAAAAAAAATTCAGACAAATTGCATTCTTTTGCAAGTGCACGTGTGCGAGTAACATCATTTCAGTGGATTAATATTTACAAATAACTTCAATCGTCAGGCTCTGTAGCTGAAGTTTAAAAGGTAAATGCCCTAAACCGCAGTAAGCCGAATGTTAGTACTTTAGAGGGCCTGGTGATATAAAATTTGCTAAAATACTTAGTAGGGATATTTTGAAAGATTTATGAATTAGGGTTATACATGTATGAGGACCAAATGTTACCCTAATTAAAATCAAAAATGTTTTAATGTATGGGACTTACTAATAACATTACAATTTGTATACGAGTCTTATGAGATCCCACCAATAAAAAAAATGTACAGTGTATGTATACTCAACAATATATATATATATATGTAATTCTAATTTGGAATAAAAATACATTTGTACATGTACATGTAGGATGTTCCATAAGAACAAAAAATTGTAAAAAAAGCGGGGCCCTTACACGAGTAAATATAGTAATTTTTAAATTTGTATAGATATGCACACTGTAGATGTTTTTGTGTGATTTATTAATATAATTATAAACATTTTTTTACTAGAAATGTACTAGTACATGTGCAGTATGTAATTAAATAGGATAAAATTTGGAAATGTTTATTGGAAAAATCGAACATGGCGTATGTACACTGTACATGTAATGTAATGTACATGTAAATTCCTATGCCATGTAAATTCCCGCCATCGATCGGGAAACCAATCGAAACGCACCATTTCAAGGCCACGCCATGCTCCATTCTATTCCATGCTCTACGCTGTTTTTGCCCTTAAACCTAGTGTAAAAGTGACCACTTTTCATAAATTTGTTTTAGAGCATGCATGCATGTACATGTTTGCCATTGTACAAATTTTCTGTAATGTATAATGACCATATCTGTATACAGTGACCAAATTAAGCATGGTCACCTTTAGCAGGTTTTACTATAATAAGTTTTGGATAGCATCGTAGAATTTCAGTCGATTGTCAAAAGGTGACGCCCCATGGTTTGGCGGCATCGACAAAATAGGCATTCAAATCGATTGGCCCTGATGTTGTGGCGCCAAACAGCTTGAACATTTGCATAAGGCGACATTGGCTTCCGATCGATTTGTCGGACATTGCGACTGGACAATAATTGTTGTTAAGGTCCACTCGTCCGGCTTTAATCGCACACTGATCGTCCATCGGAGTAGCCAGACCTTTTTAAAAATTTATCTAGTCATGCACACGCGCTCTTCGTTTATTCATCTAATAAGTTTAGCAATTGTGCTCTGTAATGCCTTTGCCACCATTGATTTTCTGCCACTCCTATTAGTATTCCACTTTGTGGTTTATTAATGCAAAACCCATTTTCAACGCGGCATACATTATATTGTTTTCGACGGATTCAAGAAGTGCATGCGTCGCACTTCTACACACTAAAGACTCATCTGGCAGATTCGCTGGGGAAACAATGCCTTAATACGATTTTCGAGGGAAGAAGACATCCTAAACTTATAATCTTCCTATAAGACAAACTCGTATCCATCATCGTGGCAAAATAGAATCATTCTTCAGTTTTGCACATTAATCAGATTTTTGAAGTAATTAACTACAGTAAAATCTGATATCCAATCAAAAAATTTGTAAAATTGTTCACTGATAAAGGTGTACGGTTATTGAAACTTCTGAGCTGTTTTATCCTTTAAATGCAGTTCTCTGTAAAGTTTCAATGAAACTGCTTGTATTTTTTTAGAAATGTTTTCCAAAAGCTTAGGGTAGAACATAGTGAGGCATGGCTATAGGAATGGGCATCACTCCGGAATTAATTCTTCGAATCAAACACGTTGTTTTCTATGCGTTCGCACATAGTGGAGCATAGAATCAAGCATGGGAATGAATTCTTGAAATGCAGCATTCTGATTGGTTGTCCGCCATTTTTTTTGACTTTTCGTCTTCACGTGCAATAGCAGGAAATGTATGCAGACGAAAAAAAATACTGGAGATATGGGCCAATCAGAATGCTTTATTTCAAGATTTCGTTCCTGAAAAAACAAACTTGTTTGTTTCCTAAAATCATTTTCTTTGCAGCGATGCGCCACTATGTGCGGGTACATCGAGAATCACAGGTTTGTTTTCCGGAATCACTCTAGGATGATTTCCATTCCTGTAGCCATGCTTCACTATATGTTTTACCCTAGGTCATCAAAAGATTGCACTGAAAGACTAAAGAAGATAATATAAGCTTCACAAAAGCAAAATACTTTGATGTACATTCACAATAATTTGTGCCTTTTAGATTTTAAAACGGGAAGCAAGTTGGTCCATACATTTGTCACTTCCCTTTGAATGTTACCCTGACAATTTCCTTTAGAATTATTGCGAAAATTTTCACTGACCTAATTGCTGACTGAATTGATCCCTATTAGGTACATTGCTAATGTGAAAATTGCAAAAGAGATTATATATACACACTGGTTACTGTACACAATAAACAGGTGGTCACATTACAGAGCAATTTTATGATTGAATACACGAAAATCGTTTTCTAAGAAGTGGTCACTTTCCCGAGTTTTATTGTACATCAACAATGCTATTAGCATGAAATTGGGCATGATTGCCTCCAAATCAGGCACCTAAATTTTTGTGCCAATTTGAAGTCTATTTAAGCTGAGCATATATAGAATCAGTTTTTGGATTAAGTCCTAACTTCAAACAGTATATCTGTAAACAGGAATATCTGCATAACCAACCATCGATGGATTATACAAGATCTTTTGATACCCTAGTCAATTCTGCTAGAAACTTTTTAGAAAACGTTTTCAGTTTCAGCTTTGATTAAGTACATGAAGCTATATTCCAATGATTACTTTCTATGCATTGATGAGCAGAATGTTATCACGAAAAACAATCTTTTCTGTCCCTATAATTAAAATTTCTTCCAATTGCTAAGCCTGCAGTTGCCTGGCAATTCATATTACTCTCGTTGGCATCACTTTCTAAAAGTCAGATGCGCAATTTAGATAAACCATACAGAGATCATGCAAGCGAGCCTAAATCGCACTACATCATGTTCTCGTGCATCCAGTATATGAAGATTGAAATATAGATCTTGATCTGATAAACTTACAGACGATGCTTTTATTCCTAAGTTTTCCTTAGAGCTAGCTCACTTAATGCATATATGAAAATGAAATACTTCTCATTTCTCATTATAAAATGAAGAGGGAAAAGGAAGGAAAAAGAAGATTTGAATTTTTTGCTGAATTACTAATGTTCCTGAACCGATTTTGGGGGGATTCATCAAGGATTCCTGAAAATAAAAAAAAGCGCCATTGAGTTTTGATGCTCGAAATTTCTTTTCATTTCGTTGCCTTCAGCAAACATTTAGATTAGTATCTGCTCGCAATAAATCACAACGTAATATCTCAGACAGTTTGTGAACATATTCCTAGTACGGAAATAGGTTTGTTTATAGTGGTGTAAATATGCTTCTTTAATGGTTTAGGGTCAGGGATTCAACTGTTATGTCGTTATTTTGATCTATTAAAGCTTTGTTGATAAAATACTAGTAAATTACAAATCCAATTTTGACATTTCTAGAAACATATTCTAATAAAACATACAAGCTAAATCCTGGAATGATTTACAGATTCAAAAGCTAGACAATCTGTAATGTGTTAATAAATCTGTAAATAACATTGGAGAGGACAAATATTTTTATCTAAATTTCTCCTGAAAACTAAGGACAAATTTTATATGTTGATGCACTGACAAATTCTTGTTTGAAGTGGCTGAAATCTATAATCTGAATGCCCCCAGTCATATAGTAATGACGCCTCATTTGCATCACGTGTTCAGTGGTCATATCGTAACGGCGCTTCATAGAATTGACGTTCAGGATGCATTGCATTCACTTTTATTTCAAATATGCAAAAATATGATTTTTTAAACTTCATTAAGGGGGAACTGAACTGCATGTTTTGCTATGGGGAAATTTTAAAACGTACTTAAAAAAAACCTACTTGTTATAATACAAAAATAAAAATTGATAAAAATGCAGTATTTTTGAAGCTACTGCATGATCAAAATTTCATAATTTTCCCATTTATAGGGA